>JAMKCH010055212.1:0-55213 GCA_023653785.1 Ophioderma brevispina | reverse complement strand
TTCCAGGCCTGGACAAAAGTATATATCCCACGATTGCTTCATTTGACCCTTGACCTCTGGAATCAAGACGACCAATAGATCTTGAAGGTTGAACATCTAGTCCTTATCTCCCCTGCAAGTTTGGGCCAGCAAGCAAGCCGGAGCAACAGAGCCCCAGATATAACCAGCAATATTCCAGCTCTTAGATAAAAAACCTTCAATCCGCCTATGTGTTGCACAAGTGTGGACACGCTGAGGGCACAACACAAATCTCTTTTTCCTAAAATCCAAGACTCCTAACAGGGTTTCTCAATTTATATTATCGAAGGGCGAGATGCGAACACTTGAAAGTTCCCTACATGAGGGCCAGTACAACCTGAAATCTTATTTTTCCCTTTATATTTTAAGCCGTCAAGGGCCAAAAATCAATGATTGGCGGGCCAGATTTGGCACACGGGCCGCCTATTGAGACCCCTCACCCCTGTCCTAACAGTATACATCTACCTAGGTAGGTCACAGTGCAGTTTTGTGCCTAGTATAGGTAGACATCACTTGATAAGGTTATATTGATCCCGGTTAATGACTATGAAGATGATTATTGGATTTCAATGCAGAGACTACTGTTCTCAATCAGATCTGTGCAAGCAGGTTTGGCTTACCTATGGGTGTTACCCAGAGGAGAATGTAATTCCCGTTTGAATCTCGCTGATAGGAGGAATTGAGAACCGTCTTATCTGGTCCGCTTGTTACGATCACCTGCATCTGAATGCCTCTCTATCACGTGAGGGTTCCAAGTGAATTTGTGAAATTTGCTAAATACAGGAATCAAAATAACCTGTAGGAAATAATTTTCTGAACCATGTATCCAGAAATTTAACAATTCACTTCAAAATGGAAGTCCCTTCAAAATGTTGGCCATTTCATGTATGGGATTTCTGCTATGTTCTCCTTTATACGCGAGTTCGATAATTCAGGCACTCTTGTTGTTACCAATAGCAACATCCCAGAAATCCTTGAGTTTATTGTGTTGATGGGTCCTGGAGGTCCATCGGATATGAACAACAATAGTGCCTGAATTATCGAACTCTCTTATTGTGGCAATTCTTTCAACTACTTAATGGTTCAGTGTAATGTGTTTTCAGGCAGTTAGAATATCGAAGCAGAATATTGAATCGGTTCATCGACGTGAAAAAGCCTTACCTGGGTTTTCATAGTGTCATGTGATTGCTGCTTGTGGCATTCTACTTATGATATATTTTACTTCACTTACTGCAGCTGCACAGAGATGCTAGAGTGCTGTATCTCCGAGTCAGTGACGTCAGAGTGGAAGCCATAGTCGCAGCATTAAATCACGAGCGTTGATTGAAAGTCTCTGACAATGCCCGAGCTTGCACATAAAGCAATATGCACGCAAAACTAACTCCCGAAACGCATTGACTCACTGACTCAAAAAGGTAAATGGAGTATGTAAGTGTCACAAGCACTAATCCCCTGCCACTTTTGCCCTAGGCAGAGTGCAGAGAAGTTGACTTTTCAGTCAACTTGTGAAGCACTGTCAAACTATGGCATCGCATCAACATTTGGTCATCTTGAAAAAAAACATGAAATTGTAGCCAAATTCACCAAGCAGCAAAACAGCTTTGCAGCTAGCGGCATCACACAATGAAACCAGAGTGTGTAAAATCAGCCAAAATTGCAGAAATCTTGATGCCATATTGTTAAATGTGCATATTCTGCATTGCTCATGTTAAACCATCATAAGTTTTGACTGTATTATTTTCACAAAGTGGCCTATCACCAAACTGATCAAATTAAGCCTAGGGGTTACTCACTAAGTGTGTGTGTGTAATATTGTCACCAAAACCATAATAAGATCTAGTCATGTGGACTTTGCAAGTCTGTTACCTATTACTGCTTAATGGATGTTGTGTTCCGAGCTGTATTACTTCCTCAACATCACACCGGCGATCAAATGAGAAGGAAATATCTGTAGTTGCCCACCCCTATCTAATCAGTTTGTTGACAGACTAGCTTCCCCCTTCCACACATCCTTGCACTTAATGTACTTGTGCTCTTTTGTCAGGCCGTCTCCTAACTCACTGGTACGCCCCCAGCTGCATCGAAGTAATGGGTTCAATCCAACAGAGACAGACGGTCACTTTCCTACTTGCCAAGTGCGCTCTTATTTCTGTATACCATTTAACTTGATGTATTTCTGTGCTGTTGAATGTGTGTATTTTCTTAGAAAAATACGATTATATGTCACCCTTAGCTGTGAGACTACATTCTGATCGGACGTGAAATGATCCAAATGTGCCAGAGTTCCACTGGTTAGGATGAGTGACCTCACTCCCTGATATACTAACTCTTCATGACTGAACTTGACTGACAACACCAGTAACATCAACACAAGCCTGTCAAAGCTAAAGACATAAGAAACCGATATGATTAACGGAGCCATATAAGAGTTTTGGGATCTTACTTCCAAAGAAACTGACCCTCACATGATGGATGCCTGGGATAAATACCGCTACATCTCTCAGCCAATAAACATGCGTATATTTTGACTTGTACATAACTTTCAGACTGAAGACACGTCATTTCAATATTACAATTCAATTGAAGTGCAGATCTGCATTTAGAAATTATAACTGGGCGTCTGTGGAGTATTACCATAATTACAGATATCGGCTTGTACTCTATAAGCTGACCCTTCAAAAATGCATTTTTTTGCTGATTTCAAAAATGTCACTGTCTAAACACATAACCCCAGAGAAGCATCCTCTTTGTTGGTATGGACTTCTATATTACGTACATCGATGCGTGCATGTCTTGTTTCAGGAAGAGTACCGATTCTTCATCAATTTGAGAAAAACTTTCAAGTCTAATTGGCGTTACCACTGGAATATTCTCATTTAATTGTGGATTATCACTATTAGTAAATTTGAAGAAAGTCAGTTTTACAATTTCAAAATAATACACGGAACCCTGTTATTCGAGGGCAGTGTTTCGTGCACATTCCCTTACCCTGCTGCTGCCCTTATTGAAATAAGAGCATTCTGATTGGTCAGTTTACAGCCCATTTTTTTTCTGCAATAGTGGGTTCGCAAATACTTTTCTTATTCAATCAGATGTTTTTAGGTATTAGGGTTTGCAGTATAATCTATGGACTCATAAATTTATCCTCGGCTGGAAAATCTTAAAATACCTCGGACACATTATCTCCATAAACTATACTGCATCACCCGTTATTTCTTAAATACAGTATCAACATAATGCAGACTGGACAGAAAATACCTTTCGTTCGAACACCTGTGCGGTCCACAGTCTGTCCGCTGCTTCTCTTAGTGCTCGTCTCATTGTGGCCTGATGTGCACCTCTGAAGAAAGGATCAACAACTCAGAATTCAAATTGGTAGAACCTTGGAGTGATGGAATAATTAAATTACAGTACGTTGCCGGTACTCAATGATTGGGTTTAAGTTGTGATACACAACAAAAGGAAAACACTTATGCAAGTATAAGAAAATCACACAAAAGCCAAAACAGTGAGAATACAATTGACATAAATCTAAGCATGTCAAGAAATGTTCTTATGCTTGATTTAAGGAATTTAAAGAAAAAAATGCTTCACAAAGCAAAGAAAAGAAATGGCCACCAAAACAGACGGCAAATAAAAATATTTTTGTCATTGGACACCAATGTTTCATATTACCCTAATCAACAAAGAGATTTTGTTGAATATTCAGCAAAAAAAAGGGATCTGGTCTTAAGCCATTCAACAGCTCCGGTAACAAAAAAACAAGCAAACAAAATGAACAAATCCCTTGATTCTTATTAATGTAATCATGGGTTAAAACACTGGGCATATGGTTAGGGGGTCCAACCCGTCAGAGCCAGTTTATCTTGTGTCCTGGGATAAGGCACTCTTTTTACCCGAGTGAAACAAGGAGAAACTCGAGTACGCTAAGCGAAAAATATGTACCCGCCGAATGTCGCGATTCACACACATTCGATAAATGCAACTACAACACCCACCCCTCCACAACAACCCGCACACCCACCCCATCCCTGCAACACCTGCAAAACCCAACACTCAGCAACAACCAACCCAACTCCCCAACAACACCACCCCCTCAACCACTCTCACAACCAACCCCACCCCCCTCCTTAAACACCCCCTTAACACCCACCCCACCCCAATACCCGTAACAAACCTCCCTTCCAAAAACACCCGCAACACGCCACTCCCCCTCCACAACACCCCCGCAACACCTACCCGCCTCACAACACCCCCACAACACCCTTACCCCCTTTCTCCCAACACCCTCACCCTCCCAAACACCCATCCCCTCCCCAAACCTATCACCCCCTCCCCAACACTATCACCCCCTCCCCCGCACCCTGCCAACACCACTCCCTAACACCATGCAAAACCCAACCCCTCCCTCTCAAACACAACCCCCCCCGGACAAAACCCTGCCACACCCAATCCCCCCAAAACACCCCGCATACCCTACCCTCCCCCCAACCCACCCCACCCCTTTCCCTATGGAATAGTGTGCCGTGAAGGAATTTTGCCTATCCGAGATCGTTCCAGAGACAGCAATTATGGATGTGTAATTAGCTCATTTGCATACCTTAGCCACATATAGAAACAAGAAGGGAAAATGCGGCAAAACAACCACACACACAAAATCAAGCACGCCCGTGCAAAACCAGGATCGGGATGTGAAAGCTAAGAGATAGGCACCTAGTCCCTCATTATTCCGAACACCTATAGTCACTCTCTTCTAGGAATTGTGACGCGCGTATTCCAAGATGTAATACAGTGTCATATAAATATAGCCAATTAATGATTCTTGCATATTAATTAGATCATTATTTGCATAATCTAATTGACCATTAAGACTGAGTACCATAAAAAGCTAATAAGGTGACTGAGAAACTCTTCAGCCCGCTTCCTTCCACCAAGGTACATCATTATACGCCTTACGGAACTCTAGAAAACCAATTCAACGGGAACCAAAGGGAAGGGAACCCAAACGTGGGCTATAAAGGGAGGGATTGGAAAGGAGCGAATCAAGGATACGATTACCAAGGACTATGAGAACCGCAGGGGACGAAAGACGCCCATCTTAACATCCATGATAAACGACGAAGTAAGGTTAAGAACACCACGAAGCGCAACTAATGATGAAACTAAAATGATTATGTGGAAATTAAAAATACGGGAAACAGAAGGTTGGCCGTGCCATAATTAGGCAACGGGGAAAAGAAAGAGAAAGCCAGAGTGATAAAAAGTTGACGGGCCGCTATGTGAACATTTTGAAACAGAACCAGGATACGGAGAACAACGGACAGACGCTGCTCATTTTATCGTCCCCGTTCCGACATTGTTCGGCGGGGACAATACAACATTGCATGGTCTTTGGGAAGGTAAGAGAGTTTTCACTGAATAGAAGGGACTGCAATCACCCTTTTAGACTATAAAATCTTGGATTTTGTCTAGCTCACATGCTGAGACAGAGAGATGCCTGGCTCGGCCACAATCCTAAACATTCTATAGTCATCAGAGAGTGTCATTTAGAGACTAACCTTGTTGTAACCAAGACGCACTCATTTGAGGGGCCATGTGGTTGTCCTGGGTCCCAGACATGGAGCGTTTCTCGGCTTGGCTGAATACACAATCTGGAATAATAAAATAATCAATTCATTAATGGACCTGAAGAGTAACAGTTTGCACTTCACAACCAATATAATTGGCCATAACGTGAAACTAGCTGTTCTTGAATTATATGCACAGAGAACACCTTATTAACATCATATGATCAAGGTGTCAGTCAGGTTTTTCTGACTCAGTCTGATAGTTATCAGTTATGTTACAAGTGTTATATATAGTTTGACTATTGGCCAGGCGCAGCCTTGCAAGACCTCCATGAGCAAACACCCGGATGAACATCACTAAGCCCAACACTAAAGAATAGGACTCTGCAAACAAAATCCATGAATTTTAATAGCATGTGGTGCAAAAAAATATGATATCGCTGACAAAATCCCATCCTTTGATATAATGTGAAAAACTAAATTTCAGACATATTTTACGTGAGAGTAGAAAAAGTTATCAAGAAGTATGTTTTATAATATATCAACAAACTTGTGTAAAAAAAACCACAGAATTGCTATGAAATTGATCACCAGTACCAGCTTCTCATGCCATTACAGGAAGACCAACTTACTGCTGCTAAAGGTCACCTGACAACTTCCTGTCTACAGCTTATAATGCGGTGGTTGCACAGGGGTCTTTTAGACGAATTTATAAATTTGAATGTAGACTATATTTGAACAGTACTGTTTATGTAATATTATTGTGAATGCCCAATATGTAACAGTTACTGCCACTCAAAATTCTAGGCATTTGAGTGAAAGGGTTTGTTATAAAACACTGCAAAGCCTTTTGTTTAATGTAAACTGTATACGGGGGGGGGGGGGGGGGGGGGCGGGGGGGGGGGGGGGGTACACTCGACCAAACTGGGTACGGGTGGAGTCCCCGACGGGTAAAAAAAACGTACCCATGTTTATAGGACCAAAGTGTATAAAAAATATGACCCAGTTATATAGTTGGTTCCAAAATTTGGACCCATTTCTATAGTGGCTTTGAGATACAGCAATTATGCATATTTAATTAGCTCATTTGACTACCTTAGCCGCATATATCACATAGTTCAAATTGCAAAAAAGAGTCGCCCCATGATAAGGCTTTCACTGCAGCGCCCCAGGAATTTTGAGTATCCAATGTACAGGTCATAAATATAGCAATTAAGACTGATTCTTGATATTAATTAGCTCATTTGCATAATCAATTTGCCCAAAACGCGTCCAAAATCTAATCAGTCGAAGAACTCTTCAGCCCGCTTCCTTCCACCAACGGTGGTAATCATTTATACGCTTAAGGAACTCTAGAAAAACTTGTACACAGCCTGCAGGAAAATTTTTCATATTAGCCAATTAGATACTTAATTAGCATATTTTACGCCCAAAATCTTAATCAGTCGAGAGAGAAATCATCAACCCGCTTGTTCCACCAAGTTACATCATTGTTGCCCTTACGGAAACTCCAGATAAATCGTTACCCGTGGCGTTAACATTTATCACCAGACGAACGAACGACGAACGAAAGGACGACGCTGCTCATTTTATAGTCCCCGTTCCAGAAATTGTTCGGCGGGGGACATAAACAGCAATGGTCTGTGGGAAGGGTAAGAGAGTTTTCACTGAATAGAAGGACTGGCAATCACCCTTGTAAGACTAAACTTGGATTTGTCTAGCTCACATGCTGGAGAAGAGACGGTGCCTGGCTTGGCCACAATCCTAACCATTCTAAGTCATCAGAGTGTCAATTTAGAGACTAACCTTGTAACAAGCACTCATCTGAGTGGCGGTTGTGTCCCGACATGGGAGCTGTCTCTCGGCTGAATACAAATCTGGAATTAAATAAAATCATCCAATTCATTATTGGAACCTGAAGAGGAACAGTTTGCACTAACAACAATATAATGGCATACTGACAATAGCCTGTTCTCTGCAATTATATGGCACAGAGCAAACTTATTATATTTTGAATCAAGTTTGCCTCAGGTTTTTGGCTCATTCTGAGATTTATCAGTTAGGTACCAAGTGTTATATAAGTTGAATCTTGGCCATGGGCGCAGCCATTGCAAGACCTCCCAGTGAGAAACACCCGGATGATACATCCTACGCACACTAAGAATAGGACTATGCCAAACAATTACATGAATTTTAAGAATTTTAATAGCATGTGGTGAAAATATGATACGATGACAAAATCCCATTCTGGATATAATGTGGAAAAACTAATTCAGAAATATTTTACGTCAGATAGAAAAAGTTATCAAGACGTATGTTTATAATATATCACACCCAAACTTGGTAAAAAAAACACCAGAAGTTGATAGGGAAATTGATTCACAGTTACCAGCTTCTCATTTGCCATGTACAGGAAGACACACTTTCACTGTGCTAAAGGTCACCTGACCAAACTTCCGGTTACAAGCTCTAATGGCGGTGCCCAGGGGTCTTTTAGACGAATTTAAAATTTGAATTATATTAATATTGAAACATACTGTTTGTGTAATATTATTGTGAATGCCAAGGTAAACAGTTACTGCACTCAAAATTCTAGGCAGTGAGTGAAGGGTTGTTATCAAACACTTGCAAAGCCTTTGTTAATGTAAACTGTATACGGGGGTGGGGGGGGGGGGCGGGGGGGGGGGGGGTAATGACCCAAAACTGGGTCGGGTGTGGTCCGCCGGGTAAAAAAAATCACCCATGTTTATAGTGACCAACTTGTAGAAAAATTGACCCAATTTATATAGTTGTTCAAATTGCGGACCCATTTATAGTTGGCTTTGAAATTTCGCACCATTTCTAGAATCTAGCAAAATCGGCCCATTTTCATAGTACCTTTCCAAAATAGGAAACATTTTTACCATTTTCAGTGTGATTTGACCGAAAATCAGAAAAATTACCCAATTTTATAAGTAAATTGCGACCAAAAATTGAAAAATGGACCATTAATGTAGTAGCAATGACCTCAAAAATGACCCATCAATTATAGTAGACTGGTGGGAAAAATGACCATTGTTAGAGTAAGGGTGAAAATGTGACCCATATCGGCGCACATATGTACCCACTTCTCCATGAATACCCCCCCCCCCCGGGACTGATAATATCTAGCAAAATGTGAGTATTGTTTAATAAACAAAATTGCATTTTCACTTAGTAATTTAACATTTGTAAAATCTGCAAAATTTGGAACTTCTGAGAATTTGTTTGAACACAGGATCTACATCACAGCATAATCAATTTGTATTTGATATGGTATATTGCAGTGTATTCAAAGCTGTTCAATCAGATTCCTCTCTTTTGAGCAAGTCAATGTATCTTCTGGTACGACCAAAAAAGTAATAGAAATAATTACCCACATACTAGGTCACTATCTAATTACACACACACAGTACAATACAGGACAACCTGATAATCTGTAGTACATTCTACTCATACACAAAGAAAAGCTCAAACCTAGACTCACAACACAGGTAGCCCTCAAACACAAAGAAAATTAAGCTATGCAGCGGGGCATCACAAAATGATGCGGCGAAGTATGTTCAGGTATATATCAAAAACTAGAATTTCACAGTTCTCGCGCTCGCTCTATTAAAAAAATATAAACTGTGGGCGCCCAGCCTTTCACTGACTCAAATGACCTGGACCTTGGCACATGCCTTTGACCTCATCAACAAAATATGAGGGATCCCATATTACACCTATGACTCAAGTTTGAACTTCAAACTTTTGTATGTAGGTAAAACTTTTCAATGGAGGCCTATTTTTCAACTTGACCTCACATGACCTTTGACCTGGCACTGACCTTTGACTCATTAAACATATGAATGATCCCCAAGTATGCACTTGACACAAGATGGGTCCATTAAACTTCAATTTTCAATTTAGGTCAATGTAAAAATAATAATTGTGACACACACACAATACACCATACATACACACGCACAAACAGATGTAAGGTTTAACATGTCGTGATTCCAGCCCCTTCTGTTTTATTCATTGTTTCAATAGAAATCCTGAGAAAAGTTTATTCACAAACTTTAGCGCTCCCAACTTTGGGGTTTTGTGTTATGAGCACATGCTTGTTTCACACGGTCCCATAGCCACTGTGCTATAATTCTGTCCATTACGGACAGAAAAATACAAAATTGCTAATCCTTACAGACCAGGCGAATTTGCACGGAAGATTTGGCACACATGGATACTAATGTTGACGGTTCAGATGATATGAAAATCTCAACGTTTTTGGTAAGTCGGGGGACGAGGCTGTGGAGCACGAAAGCCTTTTAAGTGGTCCTGTCAAGCTATAGCTGGCGGACACAAAAAACATGCTACTCAAGCAATGATAGACATTTTTTCTTGAAGTACTGATGTAAGAAATTTCCAACAGACTATCAAGCTCATTTTTGCTGTGCTATGTCACATAACTAGGAATTTAAAATGAAAGTGATAACACTTACATTGACAACACATAAAATTTTTGCAGGCCAGCACCTTGTTCTGGAATAATGATGAACATGAAGATTAAAAAATCAGGAATTTTAACATTTTTTTTAATAAGAGATTTACGTAGCATTCAAAGCCAAGAGCAGAATACCAAGAGGAGAAAATACATTTCAGAATTACCTTTGACCTCAGAGCTGCATCTGTTACCTACATATAGGGTGTCTAAATTGACAGGGAAGTTATAGGGAGTCCATTATGCGGGTGGGGATTGCCAGAGGTCGCTGTGTAAATTGGTGTGTTTGTTTGTTTGTAAAATGCGCAATAATTTTTTTTACTGAAACTAACTAGAGGAGACTGTAATGGTAGCTGATACTTATGAAATAACCAGCATGCACCATTTAGATGGCATATTGTTTCACTTGCATGCTGGAAACATCCAATGAAATGGTCATAAAAGGGTGCCAAACGCCTTGAATGGAGTTTGCTTCAGGGAGAGACGTTTGTAGACATCACATTTGTTTTCAACTCCGATGAACCAGGGCTGCGATTGAACTAAGAGGTGTAGTATTAGAAAGTAAAGGTCAGGCAGGTTTTTGCTTGCAGCGCCTGCTACTGGTATCCTGGTAACCCGTATACCTGTCCCAGGGCCGAGGTGGCGGCGGCTAAACCGCACCCCATCAGGTTCTAAGGAAATCGATGAGGGAGGGTAGTTGGTTACCCTGGTAGATTGAAAAAGATGATCTACCTACAAGGGCATCAAGCTCTGTCTGGAGAGCTAATGTGGCCATCCAGTACATGCTGACTTACATGGTGGGCATGGTTGCCAAGGGGCTAGCCAACCGCCCAAAAAAAAGTGGTTGGCGTCAGGGAGGGGATCCGGTCAATTATCTTTTGCTCCAACAAATCCTCACACAGTACAGCAGTATTGCTGATTGGGAGGTGGAATCTGGCCACCCCCGTTAGCGGGCACAAAACGGATTAAAACTTTGGATTAAATAACTAACAAACTCGCAGTGTTGGTGTCACAAAGGATTACTGTGAAACGGGGCCATATAAAAGGCTCTAAAGCACCAGCAAGTGACCCGGATGATAGACAGCTCTATAGTCCTTTGCGTGCAATGAAGCATCAAAATTTGATTAGGGAAGGAGCAGACAGCAACTTTATGTGCTGACTCACACCAAACGCCAATGCCAGAATTTGCTATTACCACAAATTACCCCATTGCTAAAGTGACAAAGGGGAAAAGCATCCAAATTACCCAAAATTAGGTGCTTTTCTGGTAAAAATGTTGCACAAATAATGTGATTCAGCTACTTTTTGCATGGTGAGTTTGGGGAGGCCAAGCCAGCTATTCTTCTCTTTATGCCTAGACTGAGGAGGGGATTGATGAATTTCCATTACAGGTATTCACAAATAAAATCTACTACACTTGTAAGGGGGTGAGAGATCATCTTTTCCAGTAAGTGTGGATTCCGTCCTGCTTCAAATGTGGACCTTGCCCTTGCAAAAAATCTCGTAGATGACCTAATTAGGAAGTGCTAAAGATGTGTTCAGTAATAAATTCAAAGTCAACAATACACTCATACAGGTAATTAAAAGTGACAAGGTCTTCAAGTAAATGTGGCCCATTGTCACACTTGCGTCGGGGAGTCATGACCCGACCCCCCGGCGTTTCTTTTTTTTTGACAAGGTCCTTCGCTCTCAGTATTTTCGCTCCAGGGGGTTGTGGCCAAGAATCCCTGTTAGGTGGAGCATTGTTGTAGCATGTAAATCTTCACGTAATCTTGAAGCAAACTGATTGTTTTATAGACAAGATGGTTAAGGAATGTTTGCTTCAAAACTCTAAAGCAAAAGTTATTTTTAAAATTTATGATGTGGCTAGCCCACATCAAAACACCCAAAATGTCGTTTGTGCCTGTTGTTGCTGAGGTATGGTTTGATACATTTTGGTGAGTTGCTATATTGATGAGGTTTGGCCATCATGTCTGTCTTTTAGAGTGGCACTGTCAAGTGAGTGCGTCGCCAGACGTCTTGTCCTGCCAATTTATTTTTGGTTTGCTCGAGCGCTATAAAATTTAATGTCTAGTCCATTATGTTTATCATGTTTTTGTCAGTGTGCACGTTCTGGTGCGCCACATTTGGCTGATTGGCCACGCCCCAATTTTGAGATTATTCTGGATCTTGACGGTGGTCGCTTAACACTCCAACGTTCCCCTTAGGTTTAGTGGATTTTTTTTAAAGCTAGTTTTAGTTTCAAAATTTGACTCTTACTTCATAACTATTCCCCTGTTTTGGATAATCATGTCTATGCCCTCTTCGTTGGATGCTGTGGGTGAGTCGTACACTTAGTAATGTTTCTTTCCCCGATGTATCAGTGATAGTGTTAGCACTGAAGTCTGCCTGATTTAAATTTTGTGGTTTTATTTTGGTAGATATTCTGTCGATCTCGGCCTTGAAACTGTGTTGGTTTAATTTTTAAAACATTTGTAAGTTCCTTTGTTCAAGAGATACAAATTTGGGGGCAAATTAAGCTAAATTATATTGTTTGAACTATGTAGTGCACTTATAGGTAAACATTGGGGAAAAACAAGGTTTTGAGCTTCACAAAATAATTGAATCTTTGTGTTATAGTAATGAAAATTTAATGTTATGGTTACGAAACATTTCAAGCTGATGGCGGCGACGAGGATTATAGGAGATTTATACAAATTGGTGTTGTAATTGTAATGTTGTTGCCAAGAGAGAACCGTACATGTGGGGCTGGGGAAACCTCTTGCCTGTTTTCCAGTAACTGCTTTCGGCCCACGAAAGTTACTAAGAAATCTTATAAATTTTGTAGTTAAATTTTCCCCCTCTTCACGTGAAATTTTTCCGGTCTAAAAGTGTGCGTAACCGGTTCCAAATTGGTTTAAGTCGCACTACAGGTTTGTAAAGTTGATGTCTTCGTTACTATTCTATTTAGTCAATTTTTGTATAGGCTTAAGTTTATCCACTTTCACTTCAAAAATAGAATAGGCTATAATTTTAAATTATTTTAGATGCATTTCTTTGCAGGTGTGAATGACATCGGGAAATTTGCATCTGCATACCAATTTGGGCCTACTATAATAAGTTTGTGGTATGTTATTTTTTGAAGTTTATGAGTAACTTTTTGCCAGTGAAATGAAAAATGTAAAATGAACCCCTGCCAGCCTGGGTTAAATTTTTCTTGGGGCAAATTTTGTAAGGTTTGCTGGGAAATACTTATCATTCAGATCCTAGGGTGAGATTGTGATTATTTGTGTACCATGGTATGAATATGGTAAGTAAGAGTTTGAAAGAAGCCATTTTTATTTCCAATGAACTTAGTAGAACCGTGGATTATTGCAGCATTGTTTATGACTCTCTCAGTCACTGTATCAAATGCTTCGTCTGTAAAAGTAAAGATGGAGGAAATACCATGAAGGACTGGACAATTCTGTCAGCTACTGAAACTCTCAAATTCAAGCATTTGCTTCAACATGCAATGACAGATAGTGGTGACGAAATGGTGTGTGAAATAGTGATGTCCGATCTATGTTTTATCGGTATCGGTCGATACGATTATTTCGTTAAAACGATCTGCCAGATACCGATATATTTTTTGACTGACCAGTGTGTAAGGAATTTCCATATCATAATACACACTATATATGTAAGGAAAGTCCTCTTGCTGTACTAGCTATTCTACAAGATATTTCATGAACGAAAGCATGTTATACCCATGATAAAAGTTTAATTCTTGTAATGAGACCAATGCAGTTGCGCTAAGACAAATGAGGTTTAGACAATAAAGTGAGAGGTTTATTAGTGAACTTAATGTATATTACTGTGTTTGAACTCCAGAAGTAATGTTTTAGTACTGTGCTTGAATGCAACGGCGTTATCGGTTATTCAAATCGATTGGTAGAAGGGGAGATTTTTCGATCACCGATACCGATCCGACTAATATCGGTACCGATAACGAGCGGCTCGGTACATCCTAGTGTGAAAGTCATAGAAAGTAGGCGTAATGGTGGATTGAACTTTGTAGGGGGATCATACACTTCCCAACATGTAACGACATTGGAAAGCAAGTACTTTTTATCGTTGAAAGTGACTCAGCAGAAGGAAAGGAAAAGCATGGTTCAAGTTATATAACCCATTTAAAGTGAAGGTATTTTTAACATTCAGAAGATTTTCAAGCTGTTGAATTTCAAATCAGACTAATTATTGTCATAGTTTGATGTTGTATTGTTAGTGAGGAAGAATGATATGAAAGGTATGCTTGATTGAATGGCTAGATGATAGTTTTATTTTGGTTTGTTACCCTCTTAAGTATAAAAAGTAACAAGTTCAGATGTAAAAAATTCAAATCCAAATCTTTTTAAAAGGAACTGCATGGTCACCTAACACAATGCTTTTGGATTTATCTTATATCATTTTGAGTGTAGGTGGGTCCACCGGGGACTCCATGCTAGTCCCATTTCATAAAACTTGCAGACTATTCCAAGCTTGTACTAAAATGCATTTAAAGCTGATAGCAATACATGCAAGTGTTTGTAAGTCTTTTAATCTATGTACCGTGCAAATTGCCTAGCTGCAAGGATATCAGCAAGGGTAGCGCCAGGGTACAGGGTTAAATCATAGGAGGGGCAACCAAAACATGATGGGGGGGGGGGGGGGGGGGAGGGACCTTACAAGATCAAACTCAATAGGTTAAAAACCCTAAACTTGACGCAATTTAACTGCGTTAAAAACCCATTTTTCCTGAATTTGAAATCTTAGGGGCACGTGCCGCCCCCTGCCACCGCCCCTGAGATCAGCATTTCAGCTTTTTGAGCAGAAGACAAGAAGTGTAGTGATTTGCAGAAGAGAGAAAGACAAATTACTCACTAGAAACCTCCAACTATGAAATACCAACTGGACAACTCACAAGTAATCTGAAAGATTTTTTGATGCACAAAGCTTGAACTTACCTCACACCCAGTGCAGGCTAGGGGGCTGCATCATAGAAAGCCCGGGAAAATATTACTTTGGTATATTGATGGTTACTATCACACCATTTCAAGTTTGATGCAGAAGGCAAGAAGTGATGCAGCAGAGAAGAAGAAACTACATGGCAAAAACCTCCAAAATGTGAAATACCCAAACATGGACAAACTCCAACAATGCACTGGTCGACATTTTGAAGACAAGAGCTGAACTTCCTCACACCCAGTGAGATAGGGGGCGGAATTCATTGGAAAGCCTGAAATATACTCTTTGGTACATCGATGGTTTACTATCACACATTGGGTTTCAAGCGGGGTTTAAGGCATCTGCAACATTTTTTAGCTTTAGTCACCAATTCCAGGGGTTGGAAAAGTTAATTGAGTACAATATACTCCTCAATGTTGAATCTTTCACTATAAATTCATCGTTCACAGTGGCTCCGTAAACCAGTGGGTGGGTTCACTTGAAATCCTAGCCCCACCTACTGCCCCATGAAAAATCACCAATTTACAATAGTCTAAGGATTCATATGTCCTGTGCTTTATCCATATTGCCACACCAGCTCTAGGTTAACATTTCAAAAAACGTGAATGAAAGAAACATGCCTGCCCCCACCCCCACAAAAAAAATGTTCTGGTTACACTACTTGATTGTTCCCACAAATAACATTCTTTTTCAAAGTTATAAATTGAACTGTGTATTTCTTAGCATTTTATAAGAAAATCTGATATACTGTGTAGTATTGAGCAGACCTGATTCCAGAAAATAGCTGGAATTCAAGATACCAATAGTTACCTAAAGTGTATGGCCCCTCCAGCAACAAAGACATCAGAATTCGTATAATAAAGGTCAACATGCTTTGCAGACCATCTTAGAAGGTTGACGCCATGTGTGTAATGTGTGGGATGACTTCTGGAAAAGACATGACTTTCTGAAATCATAACTGGGCACCTCTAGCATTCCGTTCATGATTGTGGAGACACTGTAGAGGCTCTGTATTAGACCAACATGGCAAATGATAACATATTGTGTACTCCGTGGGCTGGACCAGCTTCCGGAAACGCATGGAATTCAAGACGGCATTGGTACCTAAACCACCAAACCAGACATTAGAATCGATATTAGGTCAACATGCTTTGCAGACCATTTGGAAGTCGACACATTTGTGTAACGTTTGGGATTGACTCTGGAAGACATCCTCATAACAGCAACCACTCTAGCTATCCAGTCTCATGCTTGGGAAGCCCATGTAGATAGAGGCTCTGCTATTGGACCAACATGGCCAAAGAATCATATTTGTGTGTGTATATTTCTTTAGGTAAATCAATATGATTATTACTTGGTGTATGAGCGGTCCAGATTCCAGAAATCACATGGAAATTCATACGGAAATAGGTGTACCCAAAGTGTATGCCTACAGCAAACCAGAGGAAATCAGAATCGATATAGGTTAAACATTGCTTGCAGACCATCTTAGAAGGTGACGCAATTGCGTACAACGTGTGGGATGACTCTGGAAGACATCGACTTTCTGTGGAAATCGCTAATTGGGCACACTCTAGCTATCCAGTCTCAGGCTTGCGGAGACAAGTTAGAAGCGCTGTATTAGACCAACATGGCAAAAGATATCATATTTGTGTACTGTGCGGACCGTACCAGCTTCGGGAAACCGCATGGAAATCAGACGGCATAGTGCTACCTAAACGTGCTACGGTTACAGCAAACCAGACATCAGAATATAGGTCAACATGCTGTGAGACCATCTTGGAAGTTGAACACATTTTGTACACGTTTGGGATGCCAATGAAAGAATCTTAACAGGGCACAGGGAGACACGTAGAGACTCTTGTAATCAGACCCAAAACAAGTGATATCAATTGCTGTCCTTGCAGCATGGCTGCTTCCAGACATCGTATGGAAATCAGGTATGCCTTAGTGTACATAAAGGTAGGGCCCCCCTTTCCAGCAAACAGACATCCGAATCAATATAGGTCAAAATGCTTGAAGACCATCTTGGAAAGGCGACAAATTTGCTACATGTGTGGGATGTACTATGGAAGGACATTGCCATCCTGAAATCCTAACAGGACACACTAGCTATCCAGTCTCATGCTTGCCGCACATGCAGAGGCTCTGTATTAGACCAACAAGGGAAAAGATATCATTGTGTACTGTGTGGACCGGACCTGCTTCCGGACATTGTATGGAAATTCAAGACGGCCATTAGTTAGTGTACCCAAAGTGCACGGTAACAGCAAACCAGACATACAGAATGGATATAGGTCAACATGCTTGGTCCAGACAATCTTGGAAGTCGACACATTTGTGTACATGTTTGGGGGATGACACTCCTGGAAGACCATCCAAACAGGGCACACTCTTAGCGATCCAATCTCATGTTGCGGAGGGACAATTGTAAAGGCTCGGCATCGAAGACCAACATGGCAACTCATATTATAATTGTGTATTGTAGGACATATTTCTGGAAAATCGCAGAGATCTCAAAGATGGCAGTAAGTTCTGGACCCAAAGTATATGGTCTACAGCAACAAACCAGACCCAGAATCAAGGGGAATGGTGGACACAACCTGCAGAATCTTTACAGTGGGTCACCACATCCATAAAAACTTTATTCACACTAGGTCTATATAGGCTTAGTTTTATTTTGTTGTATTTTTTGAGTAATAAGTTTGAAGGTATTGGACAGAGAATGTGCTGGCCACAAAAAAAAAAAAAATATGATCCCCCCAAACAATTATGTCCCATTAGTTAATGCAGAGGCATCATTCAAGTAGAGTTATAACTGAGAATATTATTCTTGTGAAGTTTGGGGAAGAAGGGTGTGAAGTGTTTTCTATGTTTGAAGGATGCTTATTTGGAATTTTTTTGTTCCAAACCAATGAGAAATGTGGAGAATTTTGTAAAATTACATTCAAGGGTGGTACAAATTGTGAAAAATCGCGATCATATTGGGTTTAGGTGCACACCACTACATTGGTATTGTTATAAGGATTAAACAAGCTAAAGTTTGTCTAGCGTTCGACATGAGGCAAACACATGGGTTGGAAGTTTAACTTTGGATAGTGAGGAAATTTGCTGACCACAACAAAAACCCCATGACCATTAGCTCAATGTAGAGCATCAATCAAAAGTGAGGTCCACGTTCAAAGCCTTGGCTTGAGCGTGGATTTTTGTGTAGTTATTTCTTTTACCGTGAAGTTAAAATTCTATATATTTCACTGTGTGTAAATGATCAAATGATTCAAGTTTTCTATCAACCCAATATCTGGCAGCATTAGTCATCTATGTCTCTGTTAGAATTTTCAAGTGTTTTGCAATGACTGTTGACTGTTGTGTAATCAAGGCCCTCTCTCACCTTGCTTTTCTTGCTCAATGTGTATGGTTAGGTAAATGAGCAAGGACATGGCAAAAAAATGTGTATCCAGGATTTATCCACTTCCACAGGATTTCAATATCAGGTGTCCATAAAAATAGAAAGTAACGATTTTTGCCCTGATGTAAAGCTTTCCAGCAAACAATAACCCAGTCTTAAAGGAATAAAGCTTGGAAATGTTCCTTCATACAAAAATTTGAACTTATAATTTCGTAAAGGAGAAATACGAAATTCAGCCTAGGTTTATATTGAAATATAAGCAAATTGAATCACCTTTTTTCTCTGTTTAAAGAATTTCCGTAGCCACATACAAGGTAAGAAATCTATTGAGTGGTCTAGTCTAATAAAAAATATTATGACCCACAATATTTGTGTGCCTACAAAAATCTCTCGTTGCACCTTCCTTTAGGTAATAATAAAAATTGAAATTTATTATGGATGGGTTTATCATTGAAAAAGATAAAAGATGAGAAAGGGGTAAGATACCCCATAGTTCTATCGTCCCTAATTTCTACACCTCTTCCTCCTACATGGTTCCATATTTATGGGAGATGGGCAAAGTAAAAACGGGGCTTTTATAGTATGTAAAGAAAACAAGGTCCCTGCATAAATTTATTAACATTTATACCAAAGAAAAACAACAGTGCAGTTACGTATAAGCGATATGATTGTTGCCTGCTATATACCTTCTTGCACTTGAAAATCTACTTCATTTAAAGATGGAAATTAGGTGATTCTAATATTACCTACAAATCGAATGATAAATAATGGAAACTTGTCAAATAATGAAATAATGGAAATCTGACATGGTCACCTTTAGGAAATCTCCACAGGAAACTAAGGAATCAAATTCCACTGGCATAAAGGGTATTTCTGACTATTGGTGTCCCTAAGTCATGTTATGAACCAAAAACGTCCCCAAAATTGTCACTCACTCGCTCGTGCGCGCGCGAACGCACACGCACGCTCTTGACATTTGCTACATTGTGAAGTTTTTCTAAAAAAAAACTCTAAAAAGTCACCTTTTTAGTAACAAATATTAAAAAATCTTAAAAAAGTAACTTTTAGTACTATATAGTAACCAAATTTTGTTCTTAAAAAGTTCACTTGTTAGACATTTCTTTTAATTTTTTTATGAAATAGTACTATTTTGCTTAGCCAACGAGGATGCCCGCTAGGCCTATAAACTAGAAAAATCCACTTTTCTACTTTTATGGAATAAACCTTAATACTATATTACGGTTTATCCGCTACGCGCTATAGAGTAGTTACTCTAACAAAAATTCCTTTTTTTAAAAATGTCAAGAAATTTCCAGGAAGTCAGGAAAATCCTCAGAAAGTCAAAACCTATATAGAACGTTAGCGTACGCGAATCCTCAGACGAACGTATCGAGTACATACACACACACACACAAACCACACGCACCTACACGCACCACCAAATCCAATGCGGCAAATCGGTTGCTTCTACTATATTTATCTCAAAATTGTAGTAGGGTGTTTTTTGGTGATATGGTTCTGCATGAGAAGCGAAAGCATTATTTGATGATCAATTGGACCTAATCAGGTCCACTCACCTTTAAGAATTGGTTAAATAAGGTTATTCACCCACTCCTCAGATACCAATATGGTAGATTATTTTATCTATTTTGTGGGGTTGCTTTTTATTTTTGCACTTTTTTGCAAGCACCAAAAGCCCGCAAAAATATTTTTACTAAGAGAGAAGTTAGTAGTTTGGATGGTTGAAATATGAATTCCAAACACTGCACAGTTACAATACAAAGTAAACATAACTATTAATGAACCTATTGATGAAAATATTCCTCTTCAGAGATGGAACAGAGGAAGGGAGTAGTCCCATTTCTGAACATCCAAAATTTGAACTGACAGGAAGGCCAAATTGTAGCGTAGCATCCGGTTGTGATGAAGCTCCGGGGAACAGCTATTCTTATGCCATTTTTACGGGGACATAGAAGGGACCCCTTCTCTAAAATACAATGGGTTTTACTTAAAAACTTGTGTTTTTGATGCCTTTTACCTTTATCAATAACCGCTTTGTTCTCATAAACTTAAAAAAAACATTTTTTTTTTTTTTTTTAATTTCCGGATTTTTTTTATTTATGGCCCACCAAAATCCGGAAATCAGAAATTTCCAGAAAAATTTAACATCTCTGCGCTGACAGTAGTACGAAAAATGTATATAAAATTCAAATTCCAACATTTACTTAGTCTAGGCGGTGTGTGTGATTCATTGCAAAATTTTTCTGCATTGAAAAGGTGACCCAAGGCCCTATATTACTGATTTTCAAGCACATAACCTTCCATTCGACCCTCTTACCTACGATCGCTACTTACCCCCCCCTGGTTTGGTGACTCCTGCTCCGGTAGATGGTAGACTTATTGCTTCAATCATATTCTCTAAATCCAAGAAACATTTCTATTACACACATTATAAACAAGATTCCAATTATTTTGGAATTGCCTAGAGGACGAATAAACATGTTGGACGGAGAAATGGTAACTTGCATGGGTTAACAACAGAGAGTACTAGAGTGATTTAGTGATTTCTTATAGTTTTAATTGTCTTAACGTTCTCATGCACATTGCTTTCAAAATAGGATTAAATACGCGTGGATTGACTTATGCTTTTTCTTTTTTTGCCGCAACCTTTTTTTACTTTTTTTAATTTAAAAGTATTTTTTTTTGGGGCAATACTCAGTACTTTTCTTATCGTGCAAAAAATTTTGTGAAATCAGCAGATACCTCAACAAATCCCATGGGCTAATCTTCCAAAGAATAGTTTTAGTTGAAAATGATACCATAAACCATTTGTATTCTACTACCTCACAAAATAGATCTAAAAAGATTGTTTTTTTCACTCAAATTATTTTAAATTTGTATGATTATAAAGCCTGTGCAAAATTAGACACATTCACAGTATAACCAGAATTTCATGGTTGCTTGCTGGCTGTTCCCGCTCACTAATATTCAGAATATAAGCTTTGGGCCGTTCCATAAAAAACTTAACAGTTAGTGATATAACACACATACACACACGCAAATGGCTAAGTGGTCCGGCCAGCTATGATGGTGGCCCCACCCAAACTGCAGGCCCAACATGTGTTGAGCCGTGTAACACACTGCTTATCTGTTTGTCTAACGATTCAAGGCATCATACACATTACTGTAATGTACGTGCAGACATGAAATATGCTTTAACAAATTACAGTACCACATTTCTCATACTGGGCAAGAGGAGGTAATATTATACTATGCACTGATTTGCATTTATTCCATATGCTGTTCAGTTAAATCATTATTAGAGTTTCTTTTCAACAAATTAATTTTTGATGTTACCATGACAGTCCATGCCAAGACTTTGCATTTTCTAAAACCTGCCTGAGCAATGGATAAGGCTTTTCACCTGAGGGCAGGTGATTCGATCAATCACCATCTTTAAGCCATTTCTGATACTAGATGGCATGCCACATAACTCCTTCTTTATGAGGTAAAAGCTTTCCAAAATGGACTTGTTTTTTTACGAAATAATTCTGAGGCTTTACGGCAGTGGTCGTCATTGACTTTTTTACTGCCCGAGGTACTCGCCATCTTTTCAGCGGATACTTGGTCACCGGGGTTTTGGTTCCACAGAAATTGTGCATTTTTGGTGTGAAATTTAAAGGATAGACAAAGAAATTCACATGGCGAATAGTCCCGCTTACATAAGTGCATTTAGCGGATGCATGTGTGCTGTTATTTGATAAAGCAGAACAGCGATATGTGTATTGCAGAGTTGTGACGTATTTATTAAGAATTTGGGGGCTGGTTGAAGTTACAGACGGCGACGTCACAAAAGTGGATCGGATCGCCCCTGTATTAGTGAAAAGGACTTATGCCGTGCATGATTATACTGGGACTTTTTGTGTTTGTCACATTGCAAGTGTATAGACGGCTGTATACACGGCAGGTGAAAAGTCTGACCAACGGCCAGTTAACGTATGAGGTAACATGAACAGACTTTTTTTTTTGGAAAAGGGCTAATGATACCTGACATAACTATAGAACTAATACCAACTTACGTTTATTGAACAAAGCTCTCTTTTGCTACAACTTCTCCTCTGTTAACGTGATAAAAAACATGACCCATTTTAAAATTGACCTTAAAACTACTGTACATGGATCCGTTGAAGAAACTCATGACACTCGCCCGCTGGTGCTATTTCTTTATTCCTTTCTATTTTGTGCTTCCAATTGAGATTTGTTTTGTGCAATCATCCATAAATTCTTTGTCTCACAAAAACATAATATTGTTGAATATCAGCTTGTTGTTATAACAAGAGCTTTTATTTTTGCTTTCACACCTAAATCGATAATTCAAAGGCTATGCATGTGTAGGTTAACACTGCACACCCAAGATAACTTTCTAGCACATCATTCATCACTTCCCAGCACACCCATAAGAAAGTGAAGCTTGGAATAGTTTTAATGGCTAACTATTTAATGGTATTTGTGCATTGGATACTTGCGAAGTGCAAAATGAAGGTGTATTGTATGATTGGTTCTATTTTGACCTTTGGACCCTGTAAACTGCAGTCACATGGTACAGTGAAACCAGGCTAATTTTAAATTACTTGAACAAAAGCAAGGGTAGGAAACATATTTTGACCATATTAAGGACTTTTACATAGCTTACCAGCTACTTGTCGTCTCTGAACTGCTGATTAAGTCCTTCAATTTCCAACTTTTCTTGAGAGCTGGTCCGTCCTCGATACATGATGCTAGATCAACAGAAGTCAGCTCAAAGGAAGCACTCTCTTCACATATCCTTTCCTATGTTGGCAAGCAAGTGATATACTATTTACTAGCTAAACAAAGCACACATTATTCCAGTTGCAAAATTGCATAAAAACATTCTAAAATCCCACCGCTGCCACCATGTGATAAGTGTTCACACTGACAATTTATGATAAATGAAGAATATGGATGACAGTTAACAACATTTACCCGTGATGCTTAGTCTCCTAGTGTCATGTGCAGTGATATTTATCAGATGGCTCACTCAGAACCAAGTGTTACTATGCGAATGAATCCAATTGAGATGGCATTTCAGCAAAATGAAGCACAGAAAATGCCACTAAAAAAATATGACTCATTTTACTTGAGCGCATCACAATTTAAAAAAAGTATTTTCTATGAATTACTTACAATATTGTGAGCTTCGTCAAAAATGACCACATTGCCTGACAGTTCCACACCATGGATGCGACGAGCCTGGAAGGTATAATGACACAAAGCTAAATCGCTATAGTGTAGAAGTATTATTGTAACCAGTTAACAGAATTTGTTACCAAGCATCTAAGCAAGCCTTATGGCTTTGATACAATCTGGATTTACAACCCTGCACTAGAAGAACTGAGAGCACGATGGGTGAGAACCAGAAGTGACTTATCAATTGTCCTGAAACATCTGGAACCCCATTTTGAAATAACACTTGTTGCACTTGGAACAGATGGAGTCAGATGGGTGAACACAATAGAGTTGTTCACAGAATGAGAGAAAAGGTGAAATGCCACATCTTATTGGAGTTCACTGCAATGGACACAAGCTGGAATTAGCACACAGTTTGTAGCGGTATCCATCTGTATAACAAGATTGACTATTTTTGCAGACTCTATACATGATCTACAAGAAGAGCATCACTTCAAGTACCTTAAGCAGAGGGTCATTCCTCCCACATGTGTAGAAGGGAGGAGGTAGCTATATCATTTGAAAGAGGGCAATGGAGGATTTGTTGCAAGGATACAAAGCTGTTGAAGACTCACACAAGTAAGCAAATGCAATAGTCTGACAGGTTGCATACCGATATTACTTTTTAAAATTAAACGAGGCGAACTCGGATTTACGCGATGCGTAAAATATGTCCCCGCCGAATGTCGTGATCATTAAAATGTGATAAATGCAACTACAATGTATAAAGTCTACAATATGAACCCCACCCGTCCACCCCCCTCCTCGATATACACCCCCCTCCCCTCTCGAGACCCCACCCTCCCCGGTCCTCGAGACAATCCCCCCTCCTCCCCAAGACACCTCACCCCACCAACCCGACCGCTCCCGACACACCACCCCTTATATCATGTATTGTTTCAGCGATACAAGCATTTATGCATATTTAATTTAGATTCCATTGCATCAAAAATGCCCCTTTAATCGGCCCCACGCCTGGTGACCCCACCCCCACCCCAAATTCGATTCACACAAGAGTTTGGGCAGAGTGGTCGTTGCATAGCAAAGAATTTTGTATATCCATTGCAACCGTTTTAAGCGATCCAGCATTATGCGATTTAATTACTCTTTTGCATCCCGAGCCACATATATCACTACTTTCAAAAATGGCAAATAAGATGCGCCCTGATAAGCTTTCATGCAGTGAGACTTTGCATAGCCACTTCCCGTTGTCATATTATTAGCTCATTTGCAATATGTAGTTTGCCTGAACTGTGCCAAAACCTATCAGGTCTCGAACTCAGCACCCCTTCCTTCCACCAATTAACATCATTATAAATACGCCTTACAGAACTCCAGATAACTGGTATATAACCCTTGGCGTGAAAAAGTTCATAAATTATGCAAATGAGATACTTGATTAGCATATTTTACGCCCAAAACCCCGCTTCTTTCCACCAAGTTACATTTTTGTAGCCTGTTATGCACTCCAGATAATCGTACACAACGTGGGTTAACATTTTTATCACGGATGGACGGACAAACGAGTGGAAGCTGCTCATTTCATAGTCCCCTTCCGAACTCGTTCGGCGGACACTAGGCCTAGCCCCCTTCCAGTGTGTGACCTTTGAACCTGGTGTGTGACCCTTAACCCTAAAGATTTGTGTGTGCATGGGTCAGTGGTCCTTTTCGACCAAATATGGTGGTCATCAGTACATTTCTATGTAAATTGGACTTTAGATGACCCCCGTATGTGACCTTTGTGTGTGATTTTGACTTAAGATTTGTTCTGTGCTAAGGTCAGTGGTCCTTTGACCAAATTTGATGGCCTAGGGACGTCTTAAGTTCATTTACTTCCAACTCAAGACTAATTCAATATCCCAAAGGAGACTCTGCCTGAAGTTGACTGGACATGTGGGTAATGAGATTCCAGTGTGTCCACTCTAGACTAGGATTTAGATAAAAGCATACAGTCAGTTGATTGAATGATAAAATGTATTAAATTTAGGTCGACATTATTCGATGTCATGATCAAAAGAAGTATATCAACCCTGTCGCCATAACAATAAAACCCGCGGACGATAGCCCTTCTGTCGAGGAATCTCAGAAATACAATCAGTATTTTTCTTAGGGTCACTCTGTATTTTGCATTGGGGAGGGGCCCAAAAAGTTTCATATATTAATTCTGAAAGCATACCTTTGGATCCAGCAAATAATTGTATGCATACAAAAATATATCAGCAGTTGTTTTCAGCTCTTAGCCATATAGTATGGGCACACCTGCAAAAAAAGAGCGAATAATTTACCGTCAGGAACAGAAACAGATGACCAATTGTGCATACAAAGGGTTTATCTATCAAGATGGCACATAATCTAAAACACGTATGAAGTCCTTCCTGGAAATTAAATACAAGGCGGTTCTGATCCACAGGGCTTGCCCTCATGCGATCAGAAAATGTTTAACATTCGCACATGTACCACTTCAGAATGCCGAGGATTGTAATAATTGCCCCTTTAATTCCACCCAAGTAAACTTGACACAATCTGGACACACATATGGGCCTGGGGTCAGTACTTATAGGGACCGAGTTTGGTGATCGTAGCATTGGATTTGTGGCAGACAAAAAATTCATTTTCAAAGAATGCCCCGTAATCGGCCCACATGAACACTCACCACAATCGGAGTACAACATGAACATTGACCAGTGGTTTTCATCAATGGCTGCAGTTGGGCAACTTTTGAGCAGGAGATAATTCTAATTTTTGAAAATAACTTATACATGTCATGTCCAGTATGTGTGTCAGAAGTGATTAAGTCTTAGCGTGTTGACCCGCTGACACTCCCTTACACTTTACCCCATCAAATTGAGATTTGATCTTTGAGCAAGTTAGTTTTTATCTGAAACACACACCAATGACACACACCCCCCCACACACAACCCTCTCACACACAACGACACAACACACATGAACAGGGACCACATGGAACACCACACACACACACGCTGAACACACACACTCAGTCCTAAAGGCCAATTTGGAACACATTTTTGATTCTACTATCCAAATAGATGGATAGCGGGAGTTATTTAATTCAAAATTATTAGTTTTTGGTGACCTACTTCCATGTGCGGAAAAGCAGACCACTATTGGGTCACCCCAGCCAGGGTAATTTTGAACACAGACATGATTGTATTGGCAAGAAGTTAGGAGTGATGTTTGTTGCGGTGCACTTAAAATGATTTTATTTAAATGATTTAATCCCGACGTGAGGAAACCAATGAGATATGATTGATTGATTGATGCTCTGGGTGTAATTTGTTTGCACCTACATTTGTGACAACTATATGTGTGTACAAGTGTAAATGAAAAATAAGTTTAGCGAGTTATCTGTAGTGTGTGGACTATGTGGGTGATTAAAACCAGTATCAGCGATTTCTGCAAAATGTACAAATCGCGCCCCTATTTTTTTATAAAGTCCATTTTTTGGTATCATTTGTTGTGGAAAGTGTTGTAGGAAAAGACCCTAAAGTGACTAGGCGTAACATGCCTTATTTGTCAGAAATGTGATTTTTATGCCTTGTTTTTCCTAATAAAAGTCGGGATCCTGAATTTTTTAAAGTCTAGAAAACAGTTGTAAATGGCATCTTTAGCCGGCTTTAAAATGCTTAAGTGTTTGTTTTTCACCAAGAAAGTAATTTAAAAGTGTTGGACTGCTAACATAGCAATTATTTTTTTGTTGTTTTTTAGAGACAAAAATGGGCATTATGAATTTGGAAAAAAATGACTGATGGTGTCTACCCTTGCTGGACATAGACAATGTTGATTGCTAAGGCTTACAACGTCACTCCATACCGCTTGTAAACTCCAGACTTGTTACCCTTAGTACAGCACTGCAGGATTTAGGCAGAAAACACAAATTGACATGAAAATATGTAAGTGTGAACGAGCACCTCTCAAAAATTTAACTGCGAATAACTGCATGGCTTACCCATGATCAAAACATAGACTTCCTTCTAGTATGAATATTAGAGTCGCAAAGCATGCACGTACAAGCAAACATTATTTACTGTAAATGTAGAATTAGTGAGTCATGCATACTTGTGCTGGTTTCCTAGTTTGACTAGGTCTTCAATGTCCAAGATGCCTTCACTAAATGCCTTCTCACCTTTCTTATCTGTAAATTGAATGAAATAAGAACAATCGAGTTCTCTGAGGTGTGTCCATGTTAATATTTATTGGAATTACCATGATAGTCTTAAGAAATGAGAGCATTTGCAGACTAATAAAAATGGCTATTTACATATGTAGTTGCTGATCTCAGAGTGCATACAACAGTACACATACTACTCTTGGGATTTGACAAAATCTTGCTTTTTTCGACACTATCAATAACTTTCTTTGCTTTACTGACATGCATGATAAAAGCCAGGCATTCTCAAAGAGCTCATACTAAGTCCCACTTTTTGGCATGAAATCAACGTAAAGTGCCACTATCCAAATGGGAGTGCAGAAGAGTGTTTAACGGTTCGCGCAAGGCCTGGGGTTCTTAAGTTTGGTTTAGGTAGGGACGTGCCTCCAAAAGTCTGGAAGTAGGACCTATAGTATACCAATTTTTCCTGAAAAAGGGACCCAAATTTAACACAAAATTGCCATTTTTTCCCTCAAAATTTAGCATGATATAACCTCTGAGTAACCAATCAAAATAGACCTTCTATATAGCTGTACAAACCTTAAGCTTTTCTTAATGTGTTTCTGATTGGCTTAACATATCAAATAATCCTATGTATAACCACACCACTACCGGATCAAATCAGGTCTGAGCGCGCAATGTAGCGTTCCAATCGTCATTTGAGTACGCGCAGCTGAGCAGTGAACATCCGGTGCGTGTATTTCAATGCAAGTTCATGCTGGCAAAGTTCAAGGGAATTTTACGTAGGCCTATGAGATTGACAACGAACTACGATCATATTTTTCTTTTAAATTCCCGAAATGGAAATAAAGAATGACTGTCTGTCAAGGCACACACACACACACACACACACAACGAAACAATTAAAAACAAGCAACCCGAAAGCAAACAAATAAACTCCAAAAAGCAAATCAAAACACGTAACCTCCCCAAAGCAGAAACCAAAATTAATTTTAAAAAATGTCCAAAAAACACAAACAACAAAACAACCAAGTTTGTTTCAATAGGTAAAGCTTACCAGTAGTCTACAAATTTCACTGCAAAATGCGTTTTTATTTATTGAATTTTATAAAAAAAATAAAAAAATTTTTAAAAAAAAAGGATTTTCCCCAGAGGGCCTCAACTCATGCCAAATCTGCTAAGTCAAGACATTGCAAATTAAAAAAAAAAACAAACAAAAATCTCTTGACCTATTTGTGAACACCCCTTAGTTTTGTATATACTCAAAAGAATCACTGACCAAAGATTTGGCATTTTTAGTTTAAACAAGGAGTAGGGGCCTATCATAGTAACTTATAACTCCTTGGTCAAAAGAAATCAATTTGTCTCTCAATTCATGCAATAAAAAATGAAATGCGGTTAAAACGCTTCAAAAGAAAAAGGCTGCGCGGCTTACCGAAACAACACTGTTGTTTTCCCCCTTTTTAGTCCAGGATATTAGGCCTAGTTTCCAAACCGAGGCACTCAACCGTTTGGCATATTTTATTTTAACCTTGTTTTGTTGCCATACACATAAACCTACTCGAATTTGGGCAAAATTGCCCTCGACACAACCTATCTCCTCTTCAATTCCCGGATTCAATTCGGCTTCTATCAGCTGATTTACACCACTCAACAACACAACCTGAAAATCGGCATTCGTGACCCTCAACCTGTGTGACAACACCCTTCTTACACGCGCAGGCTACGCGGTGTTTGAATCGGTCAAACACACTGCTGTTCGTCATCTCTGTGCCCTTAAAATATCATGTAATTCATCAAGTTCTACTGAACGAAAGAGTCTATGAGCGATTTTTAAAAAACTATTTCTTAGTTGAGATTCCATTCAATAGCAATTTAAAGAGAAACTGGTTCATAAACCTTGACCAAATTTAAAGCGTTAAAAGATGAGTAAAAATTTTTACTTTTCACTTTTTGGAAATGAGTAGCAGCATACTAAATGCTTCCAAAATGTATGATTAAAGACCATTTTGTCTCTAATTTGTTGTAATTATATTTGTCCAGTTATTCTTCTACTATTGTTAAGAAAATGGATTTGAATATTCGTGTTTGGGGACGATATCGAGATTTAAATCGTGCATGTGATTACAGCAAACGACCGTTATTATTTTTGTTCCGTTCGGTGGCTTTACAGATCATCGGGCTATGCGTGCAGGTTTTGATCGTAGTGGTGTGATGTCAATAACATAATAATTAAAGATCTTATCCTGATGTGCTCCTGCACCAGTTAGTGCCAAGCTTGAACTTGTGCACGGGCAGTGGTTTAATACTCTACTCTTGTAAGGCAGAAGAATTCCCAACGTATTCAAGATGGTGTGGAAATGGCACATTCTATTGTCCACTTTGGCACTGCACAGTGTACCTGAAAAGGACAAGATAAATGACAATAACTTATCAACACAAGCAATAAGCGAACTTGACCATTGTGAGATTCTACTCAAGACTCATTGGTGTCCAAGTCACATTGAAATCCATTCAAGTATGTGGATACAATGACCAATAATAAGCTAAAATATCCTTCTTTTGGAAGTCTGGTTAAAAATATTTTTAAAAACAAATACTTAAAAATTTACAGATTCGAGTTTAGATTCAGTTTGGAGAAACCTCTATGGCCTAAAGAATGTGATTTTTTTTATTTTTTTTCCTTATTTCAATTTTTGTTTCCAAAAAATGATGGGATTCAAATTCATACCTAACCCCTAATATTAGTCTAAAAATGGATTAAATCTGCTGAATTTCCATCAACTCTGATCCAAATTACTTAATAGGCTTTATTATTATCGCCGATTTCACACATATCTACTGTCATAGTCGGCATACTTCAAGTGTATGTTGGGCGTTTCTTTTCTTCTCGATGAAAAATTTAAATGTTTTTCCCCTCAATATTGTTATAAATTATGGCTTTTAAATAGAAAACAGAAAGAACAATGAATAAAAGCATTTAGAAAACGTAAACTTTGTCCTTATCTTATCTTTTCAAAAGACGGGTCCGGAGCTTGTCTTTGGCACATGTCCAGTTGGCGCGGATTCGCAAACAATTGGTGGACAAGTTAGAAACCCAGGCACTTACATCTTCTATTATCCAAGAAAGCTAAGAAGTCATCAACATAGCTCCCACACTAAATTTTGTCTAATTATGAATGACTATTATCGTTGTGTTCTTTATAGAATAAAACTCTCTGCTGGCAAATTTCACCAATGACAAAATAACTGGTTGTTATTGGACATCAGATCTCTCAAGCATTTTTAATTCTATGATTGTCACAAATAAATCCTTGGGCATTTTTTTGTCACAAAACACCCTGTCTTTCCAACTGCTCTTTGAATTTTATAGCCAATGCATTGCATAACTTTGGGTGTTTTCTTCATAGCTGGAAACAAATTGACAGTCCAAATGCCTGCTGTGTTTAGTGGAGAGGCCCCAAAGAATTTTTTTTTTACCCACCCTCATGTTTTTCTCTGATTTACAGATCATGCGCGAGCCCAGATCGCCCGCAACCCGGGTGCGATTCATGGGCCGATCCAATCCCACAATGTCAGGGTTCCAGGGGCATAGCTCCGGTGGGGCTTTCTGGAGGCAGAATCCCCCATGAAAAATATTCGTTTTTTTTTTGCAATTTCAGCCTTATTTCAATGGCCTTTTTTCCCCTTAAATCTCCTTTTTTTTTGCTTGTTGTTTTTTTGCGTCTATTTTTTTCTTCTTATATTACTTTTGTCCACAGACCCCTGGGGTGCACTCGCTCCTTCCGCACCCCCTGGCTATTGCATGCAGAATCCTTATTTTTTTTCCTGACATTGTTTTCAAGCTTAAATTGCCTAAAATTATGCAAATTACATGCATTTTGGCTATACAATTAAAAAATAGGCAACCATGCTGGTGAAAGACATGGTTGACGATCAAATAGAATGTAAACAAATGCTTTACGGAAGCCACAGGCACTTGTGTTGTCATTGGTGACCTTAGTAGCATACTTTTTAGGATTTTATTAAATATCTGATTAATACAAGGAACAATGTGTAGTTCTGTCCCGCCATGACAATTTTACCCTTAGCATCATTACTTTCACCTTTCACACCTCTGTATGGATACACAGCTGTAAGTGATCCATAATGACAAGCCTTGGGTGGGCCCTGAAATGACAATTTCAGGGTAATCAACAAGCATAGCATAGTGTATATGAATATTACTACTGATGACTTTGAGGTCTTAAGATAAAACCTTGCATAATTTACAACAATAAAGCAAAAAAACATTGTTAAGGCTATTCTCTGCCAACACTGCAACACAGTACACAAAAATTGACAAAAATGGAACTTTAAACCTGTCCTTTTAATCTATCTTTGTACTTAAAAATGGTATTAAACCAACATAAAAACTTTTTTTTTCACTACTACCTATCAAAACATCGACGTATTTCCCAACCTACTTCCACTAAGGACTATCAACCAAGACCCCAATGTTTACTGTCATTTTTGCAGGTATTAAATTGAGCACGATTTTGGTGTATTTCCACATTGGAAATCACCGGTCCGCTTGTATTTCCACATTGGATATTCACCGGAAAATGTTTATCTTCCGCATGCTGGTAAATTCAAATTCACCGTCCGCTTGTAGTTCCTCCGCATGGTGATAGTCCACCACCGAAACAATCTGTATTCCACATGTGGATAATCACCGAAACATGTGTATCTCCTCCACATTTGTATATTCACAGATCCCGTGTATTTCCACATGCGGATATCCACCAAAAAATGTTTATCTCCGCCCGTTGGGGGAATATTCACCGATCCCTGTTAATTTCCACATGTGGATTTCACCGCAAATTGTGTATCTCCGCACATTGGTATTTCACAGAATTCTCCGCGAATTTCCCATGGGACTATTCACCGAAAATGTGTATTTCCGCAGGTTGGTATATTCACCCATCCCCGTCATTTCCACATGTGGAAGTTCACCGAAAATTGTGTATCTCCGCACGTTGGATTGTTTTCTAAAAAGTAGGTCATGTTGGCCAATCAAGCCAGCAATGTTAAGTTTATCGTAATGGACATTCGTGATTAACCGCCAATCAACTCGAACTTCATGTCTTAACTCAATTAAAGACATGCTCAATATAGGTCTTTCTTAAAAACCTCCACACTAGCATCCATCTCCTTAATTGACATGATTGATCACAAGAACCCAACTAAAAAAAAGATTGGTACTGCTCGTCATGCCAGACACAGATTTCGCTGATCTTTCACACAATGGCGACCATGAACAATGTCATCAACTCATCGTGCTCCCACGTTTTTTTCACGATTTTACACTTTCATTCGAAATATTTTTCCCAACTATGTAAGAGCACTTGGCTCTTTCATATAAGCGCAATAGTGTGAAAAAATGTACAAAAAATGATAAGTTGAAAAATTAAATACCTTGCATCTAAATATCTCAATCTCGAGACCAAAAACTACAAAAGTCAGTTTTAATTATATGAGGGTTTGATCATGACCCCGTGAATTTCCACATTGGATATCCCGTTGGATATTCACCGAAAAATCTCCCGCATGTTGGTATATTCACCGTCTTCGTGCATTTTTCCACCTGCGTATATCCAACCGAAAAATGTGTAATCTCATCCACCAAACTTGGATCATTCACCGATCCCCGTAAATTTCCACATGTGGATATCCACCAAAAATGTATATATCCGCATTTTTTGTAATTCACCGACTCAGTTCAATTTTTTTTCAAAAAAGAATAATGAGGTCCACCCAAACTTAACGGCGGAGCAACTGATGTTGTTTCTTAGTCCGGTAACTTAACAATGCAATCGCAATTTTTAACGCATACGGAATTGTAAGCAGTTTTTGTTTCGATTGGTTTTGTATATAGGTTTACTACATGCAAACTGAATTCAGAATCCTCTAAATGGCTGGATATAAAGGTTTAGTTGTACTTTAAAAAATAATAAACACGAAATTTTCCCCCAAAATTTGAAATTGAAATCTTGTTTGGGGGAAGGGAAATTTTTTTAGTTCATACATGAACATTTGTTTTCAATTGTTTACTTCTTTTGTGAAGTATATCCTGTATGCTACTATTATATATACTCTTTTCCCTGTTATGTTTATAGGTTTATGCTAAATAAAGAAATTCATAGTTCATTAGGGAGCCAGTTTATTGACTCCCCACGCGACGTCAATCATCTATTGATTCCACGCGAAGGCATCATCTATTGATTGCACGCGATTGTCAATCGTCTATTGATTCCAGATTCCCACTTAAGAAGCTGTCATCAAAGTGGCAACTGCTCTGTGAATGCTACTTCTTTAGGATTCTCATCCATCATTTTCTCGTACGTGTTGCCATAATGATTGAAATAACACAAATTGCTTCAAGTTAAATTTGATATAGGGCTATAACATTCTAAAGTAAACAAGACGAGTCCTTAAAAAGTAAACCATCTTCTCATTTTAGTGCACAATTTGGTGAAATGAAAAAACACATTGATTTTGTATCACTATTGTAATGACTACTATGCCAGGCATCATCATATTGATCAACCTTTATTGTGACCAAAGACATTCATTTCCAAAATGTTACTTTTTCTGATACTCTTGTATTTTTTTAATTAGAAATCCACATTGCAATGGAACACCAGCTTCAGTTTACCATACCTTCCCTTTTCAAGGAACTTCTTATCTATGCAAAGGCCAAATCACTATTGTGTAGTAAGACTGTCATACATGCGGCACAAAAGTTTTTGCCTGTGTTTACCACACATGAAATATAGTCTGCTGATGAAATAGTTCCATGTATCAAGTGTTAAAATTATCATACAAACAATGTAATTCTGTACCACAATTGAATATTATAACATTGGAAGTAGTATTTTGGATATACATTGGCTATAGAAGTCATTCTTCAGTTTAATTTGTCAAGCAAAAATTTTGCAATCTGACCCAACCAATCAGAAAAACTGTTACATAGTACCTTTAGGTTAGGACTAGTCTCATTAGTGCAAAGCAGGAATGTCACTATCACTAGAGGTGCAAGTAGGGTATGTAGATCACTGACCATGGCCATGTATGGGAAATATGAGACTCTTGAACTCAACAGACAGTATCAGTAACAGCTGAAGTGGTAAACAATAGAGGGGCTGTGTACACACAATTAAGAACTGAGTACCACTGCATGAGGGTTGGTCAATTCAGGATTAATCTTCTGCGGCAGAAGAAAAAGTGACTTACCTATATCATTTTTGAGAGGAAATAGTTTAAAGAAGTACAATTTGGCTCAAAAATGTACATGATTTACCACACGACTATATGGAAACTTGGAAAAACCAATCACAAAAAAGTAAATAAGAAGCGAACGTATTTTTCTCCAATTTTCCGAATGTTTAGGCAAAAATTCCATACTTCAAAACACCGGAATAATAACAAATGGGGTTAACCATTTACTTTTTCAAGAAGAAAGCGCACTTACGGGGCACTTACACAGAGGGTTCCCTTACAGAAAACATTTTAAAAATTAACTGTCTTACTCAATTTTCTATAGTAATGATGAATGTTAAAATGCATGCAAAACAGTCTCACGCTCTGCGTTAAAAGCGACGAAACACACTATTTCGTTTTTTTTTTTTTTAGGTATTTTACAAAATTTTAAGTTCTTCTTGTTTTATATAATTTTAACTTTTTCATTTAGAACATGTTTCATGATACAAATGTAGTGTATAGGAATGCAATGCCTAAGTATTTGAGGCTAATAATAACAATCCATTATCAATAACAATGATTGGGATTAAATATATACATTCTTCTGTTTAAAAAATGATATACAAAAAGATAGATGACACAATAAGTTTTGATCAAAATACTCAGTGATTGATTTATAATAATGATAATAGTATGTATATAGCCCAAAAGTGTTTTATAAAGGAACCATTGATGGAGTATCATAAGGGAAAGTGAGGTCATCAACTTACCCAAAACAAAATTTGTTATTGATATAATCATTAGGACATAAAATTGGAATATGACGAAGATAGCATATAACATAATACAGGAACAAGGGCAGTAGTGTGAACAGACAATAACTCAGACCCGGGACAAGATGTGATCAAAAACAAGATTGCCTGTTGCTACATCATCTCTATAAATTTGGTCCGGGGTTGGCGGGGGGGGGCGGGCAGGGCACTTGAGACCTTTTTACGTGTTTTCTTGTTCTACGTATCATATCCACTTTTGAATACAAGTGGCCCCCCCCCCCCCGGATTCCGGTATATTAGGTAATTATTAGTTACAGATCTCTCCAATCACTTTCCCACTTGTTAACAAAAAAAACAAAATCTGCGTTTAATGAGTTTCTCTATGTATCAGAAAATCACGCCAATTTAAGCATGAATAATGGATTAATTTAATGCACTTTCTGTGATTGATTGGAATTTGTAACTATTTTAGATTACCTGAAGAGGCCTCAACAAATTCATGATAAAGTGTTCGATGTTTGCTGCTTTCATTGTTCAAGTAGTTGTGGCGGTACCCAACGGTAGGGGGTATCCCCCCGGGGCTTCAACGTACCGTTGGCGGACTATATCCTAACTCCGCGAGCACATGAAATGCCAATTTCAAGATACCCCTCTGCATGCAGACTTTAATCACACATATGCCCCATTGAGCAGTCTTACAGGGATTATGGTTAATAAGTCACTTTGTGGACATTAGTATCAATGCGATTACTCACTTTTTGAAGCCCAAAACTGCAATTTTATCTTCGGATCCCTGGGAAGGTTTAATCAACAGCAAACGCCATGTTGTTGACAGTCTGGGTGCCGGATTAGTGACGTAGTTAATTCTGTGCTGATTTTTGGTGTGAACAGTTGCAGATACACAAATTTTAAGTAAGGGTTTCTGATTTGAAACTTTTTGGTAGCTGTGGAGCGCCACCTGGGAGGCGACTGCCGGCCGCCGTATGAATTCGGAATGGGTTAGTGTGCCAGATTTCGTTCCGCCATGTCGCTAAAGCGTTTCTAGGTGTAATGAATCAGGGGGTATCTGCCTAAGTACTCATTAACTATTGTGTAAGAAATAAATCACCAGAATAAGTAAATCAAATTTTCCGTTAGCAAAAGATAGGAACTCACAGATAATAGTACAATAGCTTGCATCTGATAAATCCTGCATATAGCCAATGAAAAAAGGGTTTATTCAATATATATAGTCAAACTTGGCCTCGCAAATGCATTTCATTGGGAAAACTGAAGGACTACAAATGTTGTTGGCCCCTAAATAAGTGCTATATATAAGGAGTACAAATAATAATTTGAAAGGCAATGGAAGTTGATTTGATTGAAGTTGCCTGTTTGGAGATTTTGAAAAAGTGATAACGTATGATTTTATTGTTCATTATTTAGTGTAATGTCTTACTACCCTTATATGTAGTATATTCAAACCAGGTATAAGTACCTAATTAACACAACGGGTATTTGCAAATTATTTTTTTCGAAGTTTGAAACCAAGTTTATAAACATTTTTACCTCGAATATGATGACTAGCGGGAAAAATCTCTGGAGCAAATTCAGTATTTATGGCATAGGCCTACTGTAACACCCCTCCCAAGCCACGCTTAAAAACAGGATGAGATTAGAGTCGTACGCACAATTTTTGGGGGAAGGCGTGACTTGAAAAAAGTACAAACGTTGTTCTTAACAAGAAATTTGGACTTGGTCTGGTCCAAAGTGCACCTCACCACAATGAAATGTGTCCTTTTTGCGTATTTTCCCACCAAAAGGTGGACTTTCTTCTGGTCAATTTATTTTTGTTTTTAAATATTGGGACTTTGTATCTAAAAAAAAAAACACCAAAAATAGCCGCAAACAAGTGAGACCATTTGCAAGTGGATACCCCCCCCCCCATGAGCCGCGATGATATGTGCTGAAGCTTTTTTTTTTTTTCCCACTGAACATTAGTTTTTAGGGTATTATCAAGTTTTCAATTTGCCACAGTGGCAATCCTGATGCGCGCTCCAAAGCTTAACTAAGACTCAATTTCCCATTAGCCTAATCCAATCCCCGCAAATGAGAAAATATGACATCCTACAAACATTGGGTATTAGCACACAAATACAATGTCAGAGATAACATTATGTGTATCTATGTTGTATTTTTTGATATATTTCGTAGTTCCAATGTGGAATTATGTTTCTCTCTAAATATAAACGAGTGAAAATTGAACTCCCTAAAAGCGTGAAAATCACTCCAACAAGAGTTGCCTTCTACTCATTTTCATTTTGGTCCTTTACTTCTCAAAAAGCAAAATACCTAAACTTAGTGTGTTAGTTCTAAATGTTGGTAATTTGTTACTATGGGCCTGAGGGTATGCCCAATGTACATTGCATCTTTGCATTATTGAACTTGAAGCGAAAGAATTGAAATCATTACCAAAGATAAGGTGTGTTGGGCTGATTTCATATTCCACTGGTAATATTATCGATGAATCGTGTCTTGTCTTTCAGTCCCCCCGTTTTTCTTTCTAGTTTAGTAGCATGATATTCGCAGACGGCATTGGGCCGACTCTTTCAATTATTCGTTAACGATTCACCAATGTGTGTACCTTTTTTATGTTCATTAAACGAATGAGGATATATTATGATATGATTAGATTACATTGCACTTGAAGCCATTGTTTAATATTCGCCTTTTGGTAATCAACGCGCGTAAAACGTTTGCATATAAAACACACCAACAAACTAATAACGAGTCTAGATCTGAACAAGGCTCACAATCACCGATGTACATGTATCAATGTACATATTGCCCATTTAACAACATAGCACCCAAAAGAAAACTCCTTTTGTAGCCAAAACCGACGGATATCATTTTGAACCTGGTGACCTCAATTGAGTAAGCCACAACAAGATCGAGCTTTGATCAATGTGCATTTGGTGTTTTTCGAACTATTTATTGCAATTTTTTGGCAATTTATCCCTTAAAAATACGAAGCAGTTACTGCCTCAGAAGCCACTTTAAAACACTATTACTCCCACTCGGACACTGCTGAACTGTAATATATTAAAGAGCATTTCCAAGTGCTCATAATTTGGTCCATTGTTAAAAGTGTTCAACGTGGGGCTTGGTACAGGGTTTACTCGAGTCGACCACTAGTTCAAGTTCATTGTCCAATTAAAAGTAAATCGCGTTTCTAAACGTAATTCACCTAAAACCTTGGGTTATAAAGGTTTATTTAAATCAGATTCATTCCAAACTAAAGAAAATTATATAAAATATATCACTGCACCGAAAACAAAGGAAATTGAAAGTACACCAAACATCGGAACATTCTTAACCACCTCCTTCGTCTTGACAAAAAATCACATATGATCACAAAATAGAAAGACTATGACTGACTACTATTTTACAATATCTCTTACAATATTTATCTTGCTGTCTCTATCTTCATTATGAAGTCCTTTTCTTTATCTTTTTATCTTCTCCTTTTCTGTATCGTTTTTAATGTCATTCTTGTGTGAACTATTTAGTTCTTAGTAAGCTGGTTCAAACAAGTTGTTAATCAATTAAAGAGTTTGAAGTCAAAATTTAGTTGTTGTACAGGTATTTAAAACTGAGCACCGCTTTTAAAACTTTACTCTGATTATTCTAGTGATACATGGATAATTATAATTTGATCATTTTAACTTACCTGATTTTGACTCTATTTGTTGGCCATTTTGGGATCTTACAGACACTAACTTTTTTTTCACTGTACTTTCATTTCAATCAACTGATTTATTCTAACGGAATAAATATATTACTACAATTGAACGGGATCGGTTAAATATACAAATATGCGGAGATTACGCATTATTCGGGGAATCTCCACTATGTGGATATGAAACGGGGAGCGTGAATGAATATACCAAACATGCGGAGAGATCAAACGCATATTCGGTGAAAATCCACATGTGGATATGAACGTGGATCGGTGAATATATCCACGTGCGGAGCTAAACATTTTTCGATGAATATCCACATGTGGAAATTGCGGAGATCTTGAATATACCAACGTGCGGAGATTAACACATTTTTCGGGGAATATCCAGAGTGGAAATACACGAATTTTAGCGAATATCCACATGCGGAAATACAATTTTTCGGTGAATATCCACCATGTGGAAATTCACGGAGAGCTGTGAATATACCAAAGTGGGGAGATACACATTTTTCGGTGAAGTTATCCACATGTGGAAATACACAAATTTAGCGAATATCCACATGCGGATTAATACAAGCGGTATGGGTGAACTCTCCACATGTAAAAGGGGAAGCGGATATGTGTATTTCCACAAATATGAGGATGTGGATATACACATTTTTCGGTGAATATCCACATGTGGAAAATACAAGCGGACCGGTGTATTTCCACATGGGGAAATTCAAGAGGATTGGGGAATGTCCAATGTGGAAACACCAAATCGTGCTCAAAAAAATTAGTCCATTTTGCCCATACATAGCATGATTTCTGAATGACGAGGGGCACACAAGAAAAGAACCTCAACAGAACGATGGTGGCAAGCCTCGTCAATACAGCAAACTCGCCCAAACGAAATGATATGAAAATAGATTACAGCAACATAGACACAAACCACAAACCGTTTAGGCACTTTGATTTAGGTTGGTCGGGTGGGGTTGTTCCTAGGACCCATCATTGGCCCTGGTTGTTATTCATGCACAAAAAAAAAAAAAATAAGCAATAAAACCCTACAGTGGAGTTAACTCTACAGCTCCAATGGTTTGGAATAAGAAATTATTGCTTTTTAGAACATTTTTTCGTCAAGATTTTGTGTTTACGCGTTCAAAACCAATGGGAGCAGTTTTTGTCGCCACCACCTGCCTCCAGGTTATGTATAATTTTTTGTGTGTTCTAGGCATCTCAATTATGAAAAACTTTCTATCCAATGGTAGTGCAGACATAATGTTTTCCTCAGGAAAAAAAGTTTTAAAAATATAGAGCAGAGAACTATTACAAACAGAATTTTGAAATTGGTCAACTTAGATTAAGTTCACTTGATTGCAAGCATCATGATTATACTATACATCACATTAATAAAGGATGTATATAGCGCACTTTAATGAAAGATCAAGCGCATTATGCACATGAACACAAGAACAAACAAAATATAAACTAGAATTTCGCGGTTCTGGCTTTAGCGCTCGCTATATAAAAGAATATAAGCTGTGGGCCGCCCAGACTCTTTGACCCGGCACGTGACCTTTGATCTATCAACATATATGAGGGATCGCCATGGTGCACCTATGACAAAAGCGTTGGTCAATTGAACTTCAAGTTTTCATTTAGATCATCAATTGGACATTTTAGCCCATTTTCAACTTCTTGAATCCTCACATGACCTTTGACCTTTTTTATTTTTTTTATTTGTTTGAAACTTCATCAAAATATGCGGGATCCTATGTTGCACCTCTATGGCAGAAGTTTGGTTCCAATTGAATGTGAGAAACTTGTCAATTGAGGTCAATTTAAAAAAAAATTAACAATTTTGACACACACATCCACACACACAAAACATACACACACACAACACACGCGAAACGGATTGCTAAGTGGTTCTGCCAGCTATAGCGGGCGGCCTACAAAAAAGCAAAGAAATTAATATGCATAATAGTGAGATTTTAAGAGTTTTTTTAAGCGTTGTTACTGGGGCACGTGTTTTGCCTCCCTATATTACGTGCGAGGCAGTTCCATAGTCTTTGGTGCTGCGGTGGAACGCCCTCGATCGCCGATTTGTTTCTGCCAACATGAGTTGTGATTTCGTTTTGACCATTGAAGATCTTGTAACTGGGTCCAGGTGTGAGGTTGTTCTTAGTGAATTAAATGATGAGATATTCAGATGGCAGGATCCTTCCAGGCATTTTTGACGAAACGTAGAGATAGAGACAAACTTTGAGGTGATGCGATCACAGACTGGCAACCAATGTAGAATTATGCATCAGGGGAGTGACTATCTGTCTGGCAGCTGAAAATATCAACTTGGCAGCCTAATGTTGGAGTGACTGGCAGCCGATAAAGATTTCTTTAGATTTGGCTCCGTACAAGAGGGCATGCCTAATCTAGGGCGCCGATAATACAAGTGATTAACATGTTTATTTTTGATAACAGGTGCCATCACTATTCATAGATTCCTGTGATACAACGGTACCATTTATTAATTAGATTGCACGGGGTCATAAACAACGTTCATGGACCAACATCACCGTGCCGATCAAAACCGTAAGGAAATCATTAACTTCAGGGGTTAAATAATTTTTTTTCTGAGATTACTAACAGCCTGATAGAAATCTTAAGGTTATGTTATTGATAAGATTTGGGACAAAAAACAAACAATCCAGTGCATAATACTATTATTGAAGGTGGCTTGTTCAATTTATTGTCTATTGGGTTCTTACTTGATAGTGCGTCTGGCACTTGCACATATGCCCCATCAAGTACCATGGGGAACAACTTTCGTTTTGATGGTCGAAGGGGCAATAAGGCACCATTGCAAAGCCCTATCAATACTGTGCTCATTAATGATGGTTAACCCATTAAAACAGCCATTTTTCTTGTTTTATATCTGGAAATGAAATGGATTTGAGGGCTCAGATTTCAGGACGACAATGAGGAAAATACGGCCTTTCATCCTCTACCAAAAATAGATACTATTTCGGAGGTCCAAAGACGATAGCAGAACACGCACCTTTAATTTACCCTAATTTATAGCTGGGAAAATTCCTGTATGTGGTATCCTTAAGCTGATCTACAGCCTGAGACAGCTGGGAATGTGTGCGAGGATGCGTAGATGATGCGTGGCCTATCTACAAAATTACCTGAAACAATCAAGTAAAAGTTAACAGTAGTGAGTCACTTTGAATTTACTGATTACAATCAGTTCCCATCAGGCGACCAAAAAGTCATTAATTAAAGGCGACTCAGAGATTTCTGAGGGAGGGCGCCCTTCCATTTCAAAACAATTGTGTTTGTTGCAATTTACCTTATGCTTGTCCATATATTAACACTGTGTGAAATAGCTAAGTCAAATCGAAGTCATTCATATAGAAAATCGCAATTTGTTATATTGATTCCGGATCCGGAAATTTAGTATACACAGTATCCTATCCGGCACCACGCTACCACCCTAACATAACATGTTTACTGCATGAAACCAAAAATCAATCATCTAAACTTTGGAATATTGGGAATCTTTAGGGACATCCTTTAGTTCTAGTTGTACCATTTCAATAAAAATACAAAAAAATTATCTTTCAAAAATCTTGAGTCAGCCTTTAAGAGAGAAGGGGCCATAATTAAAACGTACTGTTTCAATCTTGGGGGACCGGGGTACAAAGAACCACCAGTTAAGCTATTTATATCTTTTTTGTAAGCATCAAAAAAGGAGATTCCTAACTTTGCCAAATGATAGTGTGGGTGCAACTGAAATAAGAAAGTTCACAAATTTTATACGGTCATTATTTTAATCTTAAATTGTTTTCACTGAAAGAAAATTACTTTTCCTTTAAAATGAGGGGTCAAACAAATACGTAGCCCAGTACGCAGCTTACAAACATAACTCCAAAATCCTGTTTGTGCGTTGTGAAAGCACCTCAGTACAATGTACACTTTGTATGTGAACTCAACTGACCGTCCTAATCTTTGACTTGTTATGGAAAGGTTGTATTATCCCCAAAATGGGTCCTTGTGCTTTATGGACGTCGACCCCATAAAATATATCAACTTACACTACTTGTTCTTAGAAGTTCTGAGATTTAGTTTAAAGTTTGATGATTTTATTGATTTTTTCTCCATGAACCACACAGCGAAGCAATTTTTAGTGCTGTACATCTTGATGACTGCGAACAGCTCCCTCTTAGTTTATGAACCTTCTTACTGAAAGCACAGATTGCCCAAAGCGATGCAGTGTACGATGTATGCATGGCACACCTTGTGTCAAAGACAGAAAACAGAATTACTTTAACGATGGATAAACAAATACTTTTTGCTTAATTTTGGTGACAAACAAATAAAGTTATGACAATACTGTGTGCCCATTCAAAAGCTGGGAAAAATAAGACCACCTGGTATTTCACCGTTTTTATGGTATGGTATTGAGTAATCAAACACACTTACCTCCTAACAAGAATAGGCTTAATTCAGAACGTGGTAAAAAGTCACTTTGGGACAATCTTAAGCTAATATTGTGGTACCCAATCAGTAGGAAAATAAGACAACCTGGTATTTACACTGATTCATGGTATGGTAATATGTACACAAACAATAATGGATTGGAGATTTAGGTTTCCACTTGTTGCTTATGGCTGATCAGAGCTTTTTTAAATAAATTTTTGTGTATTTATTAAACTTGTCAACTAGAACTAAAGAGATTCACCTAAAATGCCCAATTCAAAGTTTGAGATGGAATGGATTTTTCGTTCTGCCATACACTAAACAGGTGTAAGTATAAAAGTGGCCAAGGATACTGTGTAACAGCTAAAATTCCTGAGTCCGACATTTTAACAAAGTTTGATTTTTCTATATGAAAAACCTTTGGATTTGACTTTAGCTATTTCACACAGTAATTACTATTAGGACCGCATTATGCAACACACACGTGTTTGAAACTTGAGGCGCCCTCCTCTGGACATCTCTGCTCCAGCCTTTAACAAATCTATGGATCTCTTTTTGGGAGTTAAGCCTAATCTTGCTGGGAAGTGAAATTGGGGGGCCAAATGTAAAACTATGTAACATCCATTTGGGCAAAAAGTATACAGCTAGAATTTCATGGTTCTCAGCTTTTACGCGCTCACTATATTAAAGAATATAAGCTGTGGGCTGCCAAGCCTATCTAACTTGACCTCACCTGAAGTTTGACCTTGGCATGTGACCTTTGGTCTCATCAACAAATGAGGGATCCCATATTGACATATGACTCAAGTTTGAACGTATTCAATGCGGTAAATTTTACATTTTTAGCCTATTTTCAAATTGACCTCAACATGACCTTGAACTTGGCATGTAACCTTAGACCTCATCAACATATGAGGTATCCCATTGTGCACCTATGACACAAGTTTGGTTCCAATGAACTTGCAACTTTCATTGAGGTCAATTTAAAAAAAACTTAATATTTTAGTGAGACACGCATACACATTCACACACATACACACGCAAAACAGATTGCTAAGTGGTCCTGCCAGCGAGCTGGCAGCCCACAAAATATTCACTGTACATGAAGCAGGTGGTATCCCAAAGTGACTGCATATGTAGCCTACTATTTTCGCTTAGGCCAAGGGAAATAGTAGGTATACATCCAGTCCCCACATCACCAAGTGGGAAAGATTTCATTTGTCCGTACTATATGGTACACAATTATGTGAAATGAACCGACCCTTTTATTTTTGTATTCTTTGTAACACATTCCTTGCAACCAGTGCTGAAATCTGCAAACTCTTTTCACTTCAGCTAAGTTAAAGCTTTATTTGCTGTTAACTCCTTTTAGCTGGTACTCTGAAAGGGAGACTAACTTTAGACCTGGGTTTAAACCAGGGTTAGTCCTACAAGAGTGGACCTTTTTTTTCTTTCAAAATGCTGTGAAAGTTAAATGTAACGGTCGAGAAAATTCCTCCGGTTAGTACCTAGATACAGGCATTAGTTTACTATTCCAGCACATAGTGGCTAAATAAAGCCTACTAACACTAATTTGCACAACTAATGAAAAAAAAATAATCTATGTTACATGACTACCTTGAACTAATCACCAAGAAGAATCTATGTATGAGGTATATATATTAGGTGGAGCTTTAAAGGCCTGTTAAGACCTAACATGCTTCCAATTGCTCCATCCTTTTGCTGCTTTCACACATGTGTAACAGTTGATTTATGGATCATTTTAATGGGTTAACATTGTTCTGAGTGACTAAACAATTGATAGATTGTAAGTATGAAGTCTGCTTTACTTTGATTTCTGTGTGAAACCTCAATGGTAACTCTTACTTTTTTTAATTAGCTATGCCCATATAATTCCACCCACCTTCTTGTACTTCTCCCCATCCTGATCCAGTCGCTCCTTCTTTGAGCTCTTTGGACAATTCATTCCTGAAGCCGCCTCCTTCTTCCTTACTACCACCATCATCTTTGAGACATTTGCGCAACTCCTGCGTAGCTATGTAGGCTCTCCTCCAGGCCAGTGTGGAGCAAAGAAGACTGACGGTCTTACCTGTACCAGTGGGACTCTCGAGAATGCCATTACAACCCTGCAAGAGAATTGCAATGACATGGCATTAATCAGGTTTATTCACCTTTCTTAAAGGTGCGTGTTCCGATCGTCTTAGGGACCCCCCCTGATTTACCCGGAAGTAGTATCGATTTTGATATCAGATGAAAGGCCGTATTTTTCTCATTGTCGTCATGAAATTTGAGCCCTCAAATCCATTTCATTCCCAAGATATAAACGAAAAACAGCCGTTTTAGTGGTTAACCATCAATATTAGCGCAGTATTGAATAGGGCTTTGCAACATGCATTATTGCGTCTACCATCAAAACCGCAAGTTTGTTTCCCACGGTACTTGTTGGGGTGTGTGCGCAAGTGCCAGGCTTTTCATATCAAGTAGAGAACACAATACCCATAATCGAACAGCACCTTAAAAAAAATACTGCCAAAAAATGGTAAGGACCGTCACAGAAATACGGTACTGTTTTTTTTTTTTTTATTACCGTTCACCCAACAACCGCCCCCCCTTCCCCCCATTTCCACTAGGGGATACTTTACCACTAGACGGCTTGGGAATGTCTACGGGGTGTCTATTTTTCTTCCGTTATTTTCCCTGAGGTGGGGGAATAGGTTTGTTTTCCTAGGGTCATTTGGGGAAGTAGTTTATGCTTTGATGATTGGAACCAATGTTAATTTTGAGGAAGAATTGGGATACAAATGTGGCGAGGGGGAACAATTCTGATTTCTGGAAAAATAGATGCCTGAATGTCTATCTTGGATTTCCACCTTATTCTTATCACAACTGATGGCACTAACTGAACTGTGGAAGTGATGGGAATGGTGTAGAGAGCAGTTCCCATACTGAGGGTCTTTCACTGATGAGAAGTTTGAAAGGGGTCTTTCAGTGAACTCCTCTTAAAAGAAGGGTCTTTCAGTGAGATTTTAGGGGGAAAGCGGCAAAATGGTGAGAGATAAAAACGAAATTCTTTGAAAGAAATATAAAGGGGGTACATATATGGAACTCTTGCGCTTATTTTTGTAGTGATATCAGACAAATACAGAATAAAATGCTTGAAACAAGCACAATTTTTTTTTCCCAAGCATGTGAATTGTTCATTTAACCCTAACACGTCAAGGGGTCGCCCGCTACAACACATCCAACCGGCAATAGACGGCACTTCGAAAGTGTCTCCTGAGGTCCGACTAGCAACAAGCAATTAGTGCTTTGCATGCCAGTCGGACACTTTCCCAGCAGCGGAAAAACTTGCGGAAAAATTGTTAATGTCCGACTGGCAATTGGCAGCTGGGCATGCCGCTGCTGGGAAAACGTCCAACCGGCAGTCAGCGGCAATGCGCCTCATGAGATGTGGGAAAGAAATAGTGCTTGAAGTCCGACCGGCAATTAAAAGCAATTGAAGCAACTTAATTGCTCTTCTCATTGCCGTTCAGACGTGTTAGGGTTAATTTGTAGAATATGAACAAACTACACAAGGAAATGAAAAACACGATGTTACGACGTGTGTTTTTGTCATAAATTGTATAAAAAACAATGTCTGGATCATCAGTATGAAGGCGTGCATTGTTGGCCGTGGTATAATCGCTATATAGATATAAGTTTTTAATTTGCAGAAGGAAATGAAAAGTACAATTTACATGAATATTTGTCATAAAATAAGAAAACTTGCAAGAATTGTTTTCCATTTATAAAGGACGCATGAATTTCTGTGGTTAATTTAAAAGAGATGTCTGTTGAAGAAATTCATATGAATGGGGTATTGCCACAGGTGAAAGAGTTCCATACAATGTATGTACCCCCCTTTAAATTGTACAGGAAACAAATTATTTTATTTTATGGCCCTACACTAACAAATACCCTAACCTAAGGCCCAAAAAATAGAAAAGAATTTGTTGACAGTACAATTCAAAGAGGGTACATATATGGAACTCTTGCGCTTATTTTTGTAGTGATATCAGACAAATACAGAATAAAATGCTTGAAACAAGCACAATTTTTTTTTCCCAAGCATGTGAATTGTTCATTTAACCCTAACACGTCAAGGGGTCGCCCGCTACAACACATCCAACCGGCAATAGACGGCACTATGAAAGTGTCTCCTGAGGTCCGACTAGCAACAAGCAATTAGTGCTTTGCATTGCCAGTCGGACCCAATTTCCAAGCAGCGGAAAAACTTGCGGAAAAATTGTTAATGTCCGACTGGCAATTGGCAGCTGGGCATGCCGCTGCTGGGAAAACGTCCAACCGGCAGTCAGCGGCAATGCGCCTCATGAGATGTGGGAAAGAAATAGTGCTTGAAGTCCGACCGGCAATTAAAAGCAATTGAAGCAACTTAATTGCTCTTCTCATTGCCGTTCAGACGTGTTAGGGTTAATTTGTAGAATATGAACAAACTACACAAGGAAATGAAAAACACGATGTTACGACGTGTGTTTTTGTCATAAATTGTATAAAAAACAATGTCTGGATCATCAGTATGAAGGCGTGCATTGTTGGCCCAGTATAATCGCTATAAGTTTTGTAACCCTAACACTAGTCCTGCTAGCACACCTGAGATTCATGTCGTTCAGCAATGTCATTCACTGGTCAGATCATCAGGTCTGCACGGAAGTATCAGTTTGGTAAGAGATGAAATTTCAATTACCTCTAATCAGGCTATTACTTACAGGCTCTGGTCTCACTTTCAGTATCTTTCAAACGTTTACATCACTGTAATAATTGTTGAAGTCTTAAAAATCGCTTTCAAGGTGACTTTTTTCCATCAATTTCGGGTACCGGTACTCCAAATTCTATTCGGAGCCTAAGTCCAAAGCAGCACTCTATGGTGGTTTTTTGAAGCCACTGTAGAGTTGATGCTGTTTTAGGTCAAACAGGGGTCAACCGGGTCAGGTAAGTATAGACTTCCAGTCGTAGGGACGAGTGCTCTGCGTGTGAGTATGCGTAACACTTGATCTTGGGTCCATATCGGTGTTGCGCAAGACAATCGCTCACTGCGACTGGAAGTATATCATGGGCTTGATTTTTCGCACACTGTGTGACCCTTGACCTTTGGTTCTCTTACAGCGGAAATGCAAATTTCACATCAACCAATCTGGCATTAGTTGAGGCAAATTGACGTTCAAAGGACAATTTTATTGTGTATGTATTTGATTAGGTTGCGGATGTACGGATACATCCAGTTGGGGGTATTACTATACATCAACCACATGCTTGATTTTCAGTCAGTATAATTGTTTTCAGTAAGTTTTAAGCAGCGTCTTTGGTAATGACTCACATATTGCAAAGCACCAGTGAGACTTAGGTATGAACTCAAACTCATACCGTGATTGTAACTGACTCCAATAACGTCCAATATTAAAGGTAGGTGGCAAGTTACCATATTGGAAATAACCATAACACGTCAGAGGGTCGCCCGCTTACACTACTGACCGGCACTACAAAAGCGTCTCCTGAGGTCCTACCACACACTAAAAGCAATCAGGCTTTGAATTGCCGGTCAGACATTTTCTCCACAGGAGAAAAAACTTGCGGAACATTGTTAAAGTTGTTCGAAATATCTAACCGTAAATGGACCCCATTTACGGTTAGAAGGGCTATGTAGTCTAGAATGGGCGGCCGAGGCACACTGGCTCATCAAAACATTAACTTTGCGAAAACAGTACCTTGATCTCGCTCCCTGACTGAATTTCCAGTCTAACGCAACATAATGTTGTAATTTTCTACTACTACCATTGTAAAACTTACAATTGGCTTCTTGGACATTAATTCCTTTATATCTTGGTGAATTCCACTGAAAATTGTAGCATTCTGTTTTTGTGATCAAGGCAGCAATCCAACTCGATGTCTGACACTTCATCATACTGGCGTTGTTTCTATATAGAATCTATATTTAATTAGATTTTGGTATCACACATTTGCGGTGTGTCATCCTGTTTGCTGCTTCCAATAATCCGTAGAAATGTACAACTTTTCTTTAGCTGTTAGCACATCATATTTCATTCCTCAGTCTTTTAATGCACAAAATATGGGTGAACTTTCAGCTTTAGGAACCTTCAAATTTAACCTTTAGTTGACCTGTGTTGACCCCTTTTTCTTCGATGATGAAATAAATTGGAACCATTCCATTTGTGCTAAAAGAGTTGAGCACACCTTCGTTATTTTTGGTTCCGTTTTTTGGATGCGTTATTGTGTCTCGTTTCCAAAATTGTGATTTGGTGGGGTATTACCTACAGCTATGCTGTATTCAATTGCCAAACGATCACATACACGTATAAAATGAGGGCGACATTCCAGATTTTCCTTGACGTTGTTTAGAATTATTTTCCCTGTGCGATAAATTGAACAGTCCATCATATTGCATGATGGTATGGAAAAACAACAAAGGCCAGGAGGATTATGGTAATACACGCCATTTTTAGAATCACAACCAAAACCAGCGACCCGGACATTCTCAAGAGAAGTATGCCAATGTTTTCCAACAAAAAACCGGGATCGACTGCCAAAGAAGATACACAACAACCAGCATATAGTCAGCAACATTTACACAGGTATGCTCCTACGGTTTAAAAATACTGACCATTTGAGCACAAACAGTACGTCTAAAAACATGTTGAACGCAAACCTGCCCATAAAATGTGCCTTAACATCTCAATCTCCAGATAGCAAGCGAAAGCATGCTATCTGCAGATTGAGTTTCTCGATCAATGTTAAAGGGGCTTGTTCCGATCGTCTTTTTACCGATTTACCCGGAAGTAGTATCAATTTTGATATCAGATGAAAGGCCGTATTTCTCATTGGCGTGCTGAAATTTCGGCTTTTTAATCCATTTCGTTATCAAGATACAGAAAAAAGTACCCGTGCAAGCTCATGCTAATCCTGAATGTTGGCCCTAAAAGGACACACAAGTGACCGAAAATTTGAACAAATCAACAGCTAAACACAGTCGTCTCCCACTTATGGGTGTTGTATAATTTATTGGGAATCAGTTTGAAAATAAGCATGTTCATCACATTCTAAAAAAATAAACCGGGAACAATCCAGGGGACGACTAGTTCAATAATTGTAACTTACGGCATCATGAAAATTGGACATAATCTTTGGTCTATGATAACAGCAGCCATAAAAAGTTAAGACTATCTAGTCATGATCATCAGGACTAGGGACGACTGCTGGGCGACTGCTTAGTTCTGCTAAGCATAACTCCACATTATGTCTTTAACATGTTGTCATTACATCTATTACTTAATGTAACAGTTAAAGACATAATGGGAGTTTGCTTAGGAACTAGGCGCACCCTGTATGTTTAATTGGGATTTTGACGGTTAAGAAATCACCGTTTCAAAATCATCAGATTTTAACCTTGAATGGAAAATCAGTCAGGAAACAAGGTGAGTGGAAATATATAATTAGGACTACATCAAAGGTAAAGATGTTCAATAAGTGCTGTTTTTGTACTGATTCTGGATTTGCTTTCCGCATCGGATATGCTGCGCCCCAAACGTCTATTTTTCTAGTCACTCCAGTATGTAGCGTTGTAGTAGGTAGGTACGGACGACGTGCAACGCTACGTGAACAAGCTATCCATCGCAATGCGCCTCCTGAAGGGAATACGTCCAACTGGCAGTCCACAGCAAAATAATGCGCCTCCTGCGGGGAAAACGTCCAACCAGCAGTCTGCAGCAATGAGTCAGACTGGGGGGAACGTCCGACTGGCAATTGAGGTATTAACAAGCAATGAATGCCTTGCATTGCCGAGACGTTTTCCCCCTAGCAGAAAAAATTGCAGAAAAGCGTTAACGTCCGACCAGACATTTTGTGAAAATGTGCCAGTGAGTGGCAGTGGCTAGCAACCTAGGAATTTATGATCTGTGGCGGCGGCTAGTTCGCTATTAGGAGTACATGGGTACTCGGATGTTTCGGCGGCCATTATGATGTTATCCCGGATCGTCTATCATGCATCAATTCTATACAACCGTTTTTCATAACTTTCCCGGTCCTTCGACAAAATCTGACACCCAACCGATGAAAGTTATAATTTATTTTACCGTTTATGCCGAATTTGTGCAGTTTCTATGGTGAGGCACATGTGAAATCTGGTGAGTACTTGGCAGCTCCATTGCATCTTTTCAGTCGGCAGTCCCGGCACATTGCGCGAGATGGAAGTGGGGGGAAATCCTTGGGGTTGTTGCCTAATTGTAGCATTACGCTAAAGGTGGAATTAAGGAAATACTCGTCTTTGATTTTTGTAGGCTGGTTAGCTGGGGGGTGTTTTGGATTTTAATAGAAGGGGTCCAATTAGCCCAGAGGGTGATGGGTGTTATGCTATTTTCAAAATTATTTTTTCCCTTATTAAAATCTTTTTTTAATGCTCAAACTTTTTTTTAGTTACAGGTCTCATTTTCAGAGTAAACATTAGTTTATTTTAGCTTGTTTACTTTCTGTTTTGATGATGGTGATTGATAATGAATGATGGCGGCGGCGATGATGTGATTATGATGGTGATGATGGCGGCAATGGTGATGCAGCATAATTATTTTAAACTTCTATCTTTTCTCATAGAAAATTTTTGTTTGCATGCAATATTGAATTTTTTATAACCTATTTTTCCAGATCCCTGTTAAGGGATACCAAATACCTAAAATCAACATTAATCACAACCTCTTCTCTATTTATTAACCAACCGCAGGTGATAATATAGGAATATATGATTTTCCTGTTGTGGGATTTTAAACATATTGGCCGTAATTGTTTTCCTCTACTTTGCTGTGAACTTGTTTGTTGGACATTTTAAATGGTTTTTTGGTTTTGTATTGTAGCCTAAAAACAAAATCCTTTATATCTTGCTTTTACTTGTATTATAAATTTCTTGTCTTAGGTTGCATTCTGCTTAGGCCACTAAAAAGGTTTGTCGCAGAAGAAATGTGAAAAAAACAACTGTGATATGCATTTTTTTTGGGGGTGGGGGGTTTCAGCCCCTTCGCAGCCGAATTTTTATTTTTTTAAGAATTCGAGTAAAATGTAAAGAAAATGATGCGCTGTTTTTTAAAACTACCGCTTACCTGCTTCAACTTACCTGTTGCTGCTGCCCTGCCTGTTACTTTGCTAGCTTGGCATATTTGCAGTGACGTAGCCAGGGGGAGGGCAGCTCCTGTGGGAATCTTGCCCCCCCCCCCTCTTTCCCCCCTGAACAATTTGTGATTTACCCTAGCCATATACTATCACTAACAATTGTAATATAATCCTTACCCCCCTGAAACCCTGAAAATATATGTGCCCCCTTTGCCCCCCCCCCCCCCCTAAAAAAGCTGGCTACGCCACTGCATATTTGTAAATAATTTGTACATAGTTTTTAAAAAAATACAAAGAAAAGAACATCTACCACCATCACCACCACCACCACCATCACCAATCATCATCAAAATAATCTCAAAATAATATTTAATATTAGTAAAAACAACAAAAGTTTTTTTTTCCAGTACTCCTGTGGGGTTTTGATTCTGCGATCATTTTTTCCCACATTTTTTTATTTGATATGCTGACAAAGGCTGCATTTCTGAACATTGGCAAAAATGTCTCAAAGATAGACAAAAAATCTTTACAATTTGACTTACATGTAGCTATTGGGCTCGATTTGAGCCATTTTTGGAAAAATCATTTTAAATAACCTTTGGTTATTTATAAATCAACCAAAATAAAAATTAATGCATTTTGCAAAATTGTTTAACTACCTGACCCCTCTATATTCCCCCACCACACCCCCTGTGCTGCCGCCTGCGCGCTGTCCATGCACTGATTATTATTAATTTATTTCGCTCTGTTACAAGCGTATCTTATTCCCTATCTTATTACAAAAATATAGCAATTAAAATTAATGTGCTCTGGGCATTTCAAACTGGCAAACTCATTATTGTCCTGCACTGTCCGACTGTCCAGGCAGGATTACGGTGGCAACATTTGATTGGACCTTGTCCTTGTCCTTGCTGGATTTGAACCCGGGGGGGGGGGGGGGCACTCAACTTTTTTTTTCAGGTATGGATGTGCGGCCCCGATTTCCGAACTGGGGGGCTTGTGGGAACGGATTTTGGTCTCCGGAAAGTAGGGGCTGGGTTGGAACGGATTTTGTCTCCGGAAAGTAGGGGCTTGGGAACTGAAATTTGCTAAAATTCGGTTTCTGAGGCCAAAAAATTTTCTGAAAAGGGGACCTTAAGAACTGGATTACTCCCAACTGGGAACGGCTGAAAGAACGCGAAAAGGGTTTCTTAAGGGGCCGCACATACCGTACCTCTTTTCCAATGTCAGTGCCCCCCCCCCCGGGGATTTGAACTGTCAACCAATGTAATTCCCATGCAAATATGATGAGGGCTTGGGACTCATCTTCTCACTGTGTGGAAATCACTGACTTGGTTAAGCCACTAAAATATCTTTTTATGGGTTAATTCAATCAAACCTGCAAGAAATTTGGAATTATAAACATTTCTTTTTCATTTGAACATACCTTTCATTAAGTTATTAAAAATCATCTATTTTGAAAAGAATTACAAAAATGATTTGTTCCTACAGGCTACAGACTGTCAAAGTAGCAGTGGCAAGCACATGAGCAGGTGACACACAATTACATTTGATAAAAATTGGGGGCAACTAAGCTTCTGAAATGTCCTCATGTCTCTTACCAGCAAGTTCAAGTTGAAGTTGGAATCTGTTTCACTCCACTCAGTCATACCACTGCATACTCAGTCATACTGCAATTGCAAAGGTACGTGCAAAGTAAGACTCAGCTCATTGCGTCTCAGTGTGAATGCAGTGAACTGAGTCATGAGCCCGATGACTTTGCAGAGTCTTGAATGTCAGTCGGTACTGAATACTGTTTTTCAGTTTTTGATTTACCTCAGTCATGTCAGTCATTACAGACTGTACCAATTGATTCCAAACATGTTTAGGCAACCCCCTTCATCTGTAAAACCCGATTTTGGAATGATGATTCACCCACACATCAACAATCCCGCCACACTTTCAGAACTTTACAAATCAACTTCGTTTCATTTGGGTGAAACTTTGACCTGCTGATGCTATGACCTATG
>JAMKCH010055210.1:0-10367 GCA_023653785.1 Ophioderma brevispina | reverse complement strand
AGTACGGTCGGTCGGTCGGCGAATTTTTCTTTTTTTAATGTTTTTATTTTCTGAAGCTCAAAATTGGCCTAAAATAGCTCCAAAATCTGAAAATCAACCCGAGAAAATGAAAAATTTTTACAAGCAAATTTTTGAAATAAATTTGACAAAATGATAAAATTTGGGCTAAACAGGCTGATTTTACATGATTTTTGGAAAAAACTAAAAAAAATCTGCAAAAACTGAAAAAGTCAAGGGTCGGTCGGGCCCGTAAAACAGGTTTTTTTTATTTCAATCGCCTTATGGGAAAATAATTTTCCCCACAAACGTTAGAAATATCGATTTTTAACCCTTTTTGGTTCTACTTGATGGGAGAGATTTACTCAGAGCGTTTAGTGCTATAATAATGTGTTTTTGAGTCAGTAACATTGCCAAAATATTAATTTTCACCCTATAACCAATATTTTCCTTCCTAAATGACATTCATAGTGACGTCATAATGGGAATGTTTGGTACTTATTTTGATACCAATGGAAAGAGAAACTAATCCTGTGGTATCAAAATTATAGAAGAGGATGTTCAGTAAGAAAATCACAGGGTGGCAACAATTCCTTTGCGGGAGTTTTGTTACCAAAAATTGGCTCAGGTAGACGAGGTCAAAGAATTTTCTCAGAAAATACCTCAAACCATAGCATATTCTCCAATACACAAAGTTGCAACACCCATAGTTACTGTAAAGTATTAGTTTAGACTTAAACTGGCGATTTGGGCTAACATGCAATTTTACACGCGGCTCTGAAAACAATCTGTTTCTTTTTGGCCTAATACAGAGGGGCTCACTTAATATTTTTCTTAATTTGCCGACGATTGCGGCAAAGCCTCGTCAAGATAGCAATTATCAAATGGAATCAAAATAGATACAGAATACAGACTGCAAACTACAAACCAATTTGGGTGACTTTCAGTGAGAAAGCTGGTCATCGGTGTGGGTCATGATGGCCCCTCAAGACCCGTTCTTGGACAATAAATTGAATTGCTCAATGTATGTAACTTCTTATATGGTGCATTTATATAATATTGATAAAACGCTGCATGTACAGGATTGTAAGGAAAGATTTTGTATTTCACTTAAAGAAAACAATAAAGCAACGTTTTACGGGCCTGAAAATAATTATTGTAACGTATTCTTTGTACAAAAAAAATCAGTGAAAATAAAAATATTCACAAAGGCATTTCAACTTGGTATCATTTGCATGTGTAAAGTTGTACGAAAGGCATGACTGGAGAGGTATATACATTTGTAATATGCAAGCAGAAAATAACTGAATGTTAATTCATATGGACCCTTGTGCGGCATAAATGCTATATATTTCTTTGTTTAAAGCACAAATATGGTTAATTTCTCTTTGGAATCAGTGTCTTGCGATCGCCTAAGGAAAGGGTGTAACAAACTCCTCCCCTTGTAAGATTGATGGTTAACCTCTTCAAGCTTACCCTGACTTTTATTCAAATCAGATGTTTTTTCCCAAAGTTACCATAAACATGATAAAGTAGGCGGCACCTACGTAACTCGTAAGTCACTTTGTTATCCCCATGATAACATGTTTGTTAGGCATATGGTCTGTCTGGATGGTTGGATTGAGCTAGAAACAAAAGCATTGATTTCTGATAAACACATCAAGAAAGGGATGGATTCTTAACTAGTGTTGATAAAATACTAACCGTTGCAATTCAACCGATTCGCAATACAATGCGATGGCAACAGTTGCTCATATAGACCCAAAATAGTAGAAGGTTGCAAAAATGTAGTAACAAGGGATTGAATCAAATTTAATCAACAAATGTTGTTTTCTAGAAATGGGTCAAAAGTTGTTTGCCCAAAGGATACTAAATCCACTTTTTCAATTGAAGGTTAAATTAATAAAAATAAGAGATGCCATTTAAGGATCTTAATTTTATATTGTTTTTCTGCTTGCAGTAGAACAAAGGGGGGGGGGGAAATCAAGCAATAAACGTAGCAACCCGTGTATGGGCGGTATATAGGTAAAAACTCTAAATCGATTTTTATAAAAACACGTGCATTGGGGAAGGTAGATTACGCTATCCCCATGTTTGCATCACGTTTCTATTAAAATTGTATAATAATTATCTTAATTTAAAAATTCCGCATGAAAAAAAGCTTTGTAGAAACATTTGAAATGATAGGTTTTTTTTTAAAATGTTAAATTTGACACCATGTTTTGGCCGAAAATATTTGTCCTTTTAAAGGCCGGCATCGAAAAGAAAAATATCGATAATAAAAATGGGTGAAAATGGAAAATTCATAGGACGCCTATAGACAGAAATCTGAATAGACTTTTGAAGAAACACTTGAAATTTTTAGGTAGCCACGATAGTTTCTATTCGAAGATAAGTAATAATAATTAAAAAAAAAAATGATGGTTGTGATGGTGGCCGGAGTGTTTTTGGGTTAAAAATCCGTTAAGAAAATCAGGATTTATTAATTTCGCTAGCAAAACACATTTCAATCTTGATGCAATACATCAATCTCTGACCTTTATATTATTAGATTTCTGTTTTATACAATATATAAGGGTCTAGAATTTTAGCCCCCAAATCACGTTTTCTCCTTAAAAAACATCATGTCTATCACGTCACCACAAACGAGTATGGCCTGAAACCCTTAATGAATGATAAACAATATCAATAACAAAGATGAAACCATATAAAGATTGTAATATTTTTTACTTTAAAAAAATAAAACAAAACAATTCGCTTTAATTTACAGCCCAAATGCATTTTTCGGCCTAGAATCATCCCTGCCACCCACCAAATATTCAAACTTTATTGCAATCGTGAAAATTCTTAGAGCAGGTGGTAGACCGTGATAGTTTGTACCACTTTTCTATTAAAATTTTTATATATTTACAATACTGCGCCTTCAGGCAGCCGTGTTGCTGTTTTTCATGGTCGCGTTCCTATCCATATCCCCGTGTCTACGGGCATATTATTCTGCTTGTGCTGTTCCTATGCCCGTGCAACGGGGCATAGTATTATGCTGTTATGCTGTTTAGTCTTCTCCTTCTCCTTCTTCTTCCGACCATCGCTTTTCGCCTTCTTCCGCCAAACGACTGGGCCGATATTGACCAAATCGGTCATGAAAGAACCACTGACCCAAGCACATCAGGGGTGGACATAGTTTTTTGACCTTTGACCCTCTCGTAGGGGTCAATAGAGGTCAAAACTACAATCTTTGAAGCCTACTTTCTACAGTATAAGGTGCACTACTCTGAAAATTCTGCTAGAAGCATCGGTCCTTTGGTCGTGTTATACAAGCTTTTACACAGAATTAATATCGGAAATCTATTAACATCAAATGGCGGCTTATCTAATTTAAATCAAAAATGCTATATTATCTCAAATCGATAACACTTGGATCGGTGATGCCTGTGCAAAGTTGCGGATAATGTCGATACGAATCAATTTGACAGATTTGGCCCAGGGGTCAGCGTGTAAAATATGCAAATGAGCTAATTAATAAGCAAAAACCGCTATACTCTCAAAACCAAAGTAGATTTTTTATGTCAAAATGTGTTCACAGAACCACTGGGGAAAAGCTCTATTTCTTATGTGCACAATATGGGGGGGTCAAAGGTCCAAATGGGGTCAGCTCTAGGGGTCATGTAAAAGAGCTTAATTGACCTAATATCTATGCCACCTGTAGGCATCATGAAAAGTGAAAAAAAAAGTGTCCACAGTAACGCCGCTCTAAGAGCCATCGTTAGGGTCAAAGGTCAACACAACACTCCGCCCTGTGCCTATGACTCATCATACTAACGGCATAGTCGACTGGAGTTTGTCTAGTTTCTACGTCTTCTTACCTTGCCGGGTGCGTACACGGCCTAGGTCTTGGTATCGTGTCGTGCGAATTTCTTTCTTACCACCTTGTCGTGCACCACTAAGTCTGTATTCCAGTCATTTCTGATTCTTTCCCTTAGTCGTGCAACGACTCACTTCCTGGCTCCAGTCATTTTCTTACCTTAGTCGTGCAACGACTACGGTCCTGTATTCCAGTCAATTACAAACACAGTCGCAGGAACTCGACTGTGTTTTCTTCTGTACGGTTTCTTACCAGTCGAGGAACTCGACTGTGTTTTTCTTCTTTATGGTTTCTTCTTTCTTTCTGTCATCATGGTAATATCCAGACATGCCACCTGCTATATTGACCAAACTGTGAAAGGACAAAAGTACATACCCACACAAACTTGTACATGGACCAGATTGGTGTCAAAGGAAGTCAGGATGGGTCAAAAACAGGGATGAAATACCGTTTTAACCATTCTCAAATCCTAATCAGCTCCCAATCTCAAAACTAATCCTGTCATCTTGTAGGACTTCAATCAACACTAACAACAAAGTCATTCTGCCTTTTGTCATATGACGCATAATTTAAGGGTCACAGGTTCAAACAGCAATTATGTTACATTTCAAATCACTACTCCTTCTACAGATTACATAGTATGATCATGTGACTTCTGTGTGGTGTAGTTTGAAACAAGCCCCTACAAAAGTTTATTTCATGAAATTTTTGATCAAAGGTCCATCCAGGGTAGTAAGGTCAAACTCCTTTACTGTGTGAAAAATTTAAAACAGGTCCACATAAATAAAATCTTTTTAGCCGCATCCTGTTGACTTGATGAGGTCAATAAAGTCATCATGACCCCATCACTTAACACCCTACGGTTAGGGTCAAAGGTCAAAATAACTTCAAATTCGTTACACTTCAACCCCTACTCTTCCTACAATTACATGGTATATCATGTGACTCATGTATGTGGTGTAGATTTGACATCCCCTACAAAAGTTACTTATGCAATTTTGATCAAAGGTCATGTGGGGTCCACTAATCTCAAACTCCTTTACTGTGTATAAAATGAGACTAGATGTCCCTGCTGAAGTTTGACTGAGTGATCCTTATGACATCTCTAACATGTTGAAAAATTTTTTTCTAGGTCAAAAGGTCATCAGAGAAAGGGCCAATTTTTTCAAAATGCTCTGACAGAGCTGAAAATTTGAACGAAATTATTCCTTATGCCAATTCCTAAACATGCTGAAAATATTTTCGATATTAAAGGTCACTAAGGTCAAAGGTCACTACCCCGACTGTGTTCAGATCTGTCTCCAGATCTAGTTTCTTCTTCTTTTTTCTTTCTTTTCTTCTTATTGTGTCAAACTCAAAACGGCTACTTATCCTACAGATTTCATGTATGATCATGTGCTTCCATGTAATGTGGTGTAGTTTGACCCCCTACAAAGTTACTTAATGAAATGTTTCAATCAAGGTCATTTGGGGTCACAAGGGTCAATGAACCTGATTTTTAAATTTAAAAATGCTATTTTTTAATCAGATTCCATGTCTGAACATGTGAATCATGTATGGGATGACTTTTGACACACCCCCCCTCCAAAGTTACTTAATTACTGTGCGATGCAAATGTCATTAAAGGGGGGCATTTTTTCCGTTGCCTCTTTCTTAAAATACTTGAACAATCATTCTTACACTTATGACAAAGTTTACCATTTGTGATGCTACTTGCACAGATGTAGGTTATAAATTCCATACAAGTCAATGGCTGTGCCTTCATTGGTCCAAAGGTCAAATTTTCAAAATGGTCCGATTGAACTGAAATTTTACTGAAATATCCTATGACATTCTAAGCTGTGAAAAATATTTTCGAGGTCAAAGGTCAAGCGTTTCAAAGTTCAAATTTCAAACTGCTTCCGATTAAGCTGTAAATTTTAACTGTAAATATCCTATGACATTCTAAACATTGAAAATTTTTTCGAGGTCAATGTCATACGGTCAAGGCAAATTTTACCAAATCTTCCGTATTGAGCCGAAATTGACTGAAATGATCCTTAGACTTCTAACCATGTTGAATATTTTCGAGGTCAAAGTTCATTAAGGGGTAAAAAGTCACATTTCCAACATGCTCCGATTTATTCTGACATTTGAAATTATCCTTATATATCTAAATATATGTCCAAATATGTTTGAGATCAAATTCTTTAGGGTCAAAGGCACTACCACCTCGACTGTGTTCATGGTCTTTCGCCATATCTAATTTACCATTATTTAACTTTCGGATTCCAACCTCCCTAAGTTTTCCTAAGGTCTTAGAGGCTTCCCTGAATACCCGAAAGGGACAAAAATTAGAGGACGTGGGGAGTTTTCGTAGTTGGAAGAGATAGTGTTAGGCTTTCACTCCTTTTCTGATTCTTCTTTCTTCTTCTGCGTTTTCTTTCCAATGCTCCTTAAAATCCCTACTAGTACCGAACGGTATACCCCATATCAACTAAAGTTTGTCAAGAATAAACCGCTGACCCCAAGCTCATATGTGTACGTCGATTGGGGTCAAAGGTCCCGTAACGAAGTAGGCCACCGGATTTTGTAAAAATCTTTTAATTGCCTATTGTCCTACAGACAACAAGCATAGATGCCAAATTTGTTCACAAGACTCCTTGGACCATCCTTCATATAGGGTTTACACAGATAAACATCGGGAGTTTCATTAACAGTCAAATGGCGCGCATATCTAATTAATATCAAAAAATGCTATCTCTCAAAAACAAAGACTGTGGATAGGTGATGTTCTGTGCAAAAGTGTCGGATTGAGTTGAGACGAATCATAGACAGAATATTGCTCCAAGGGTCATCTGTAAGATAGCAATGAGCTAATTAATATACTATGCAAAACATAAACTCATGCAACCAAATTAGGTAATAATGGTCATATTTGGTACAAGAACCACTGATACAGCTCTATATCTGTGCTCACAACATGGGGTCAAAGGTCAAATGGGGTCAATCTTGGTCACATCTGAAAGAAGCTTAATTGACTTAAATATATATTGATGCCATTGTAATGGGCATCGATTAATTATGAAAAAAGAGTCCACAGTGACCCCGCGCTGTGACCCATCGTTTAGGGGTCAAAGGTCAAAATATGACAAATATCAAAATTGCTCATATTGCAAAAAAAGACAATATACAACTTGTTAGGGATTGATTAATGAAAGATGAAATAAAAGTCTACAGTGACCCTGTTATGGCCAATGATTAAGGGTCAAGGTCAAATGTGCGAAAATTTCCAGACTAAGTCCTTGCTCTTTGAGCACAAAAAAAAATGTCTCTAGTTTCTTTCTTTCTTCCGATTCTTCTTCTTTTCTTTCCAATGCTCCTTAAAATCCTTACTAGTACCAACCGGTATAACCCCAGATCAACCAAAGTTGGTCAGAAGAACCGCTGACCCAAGCTTCATATCGGGTGTACGCAGATTGGTGGTCAAAGGTTCCACGTAACCGGAAGTAGCCCCCGGCCATTTGTAAAAAAATCTTTTTTTTAAAAGCCTACTTGTCCTACAGAAAACAAGTTATTAGATTCCAAATTTGTTCATCAGAATCCTCAGACCATCCTTCATATAGATGTACACAGTAAACGATCGGAGTTCATTAACATCAAAAATGGAGGCCATATCTAATTAATATGCAAAAAGCTATATCTCAAAAAACGATAAGACTGGATAGGTGATGTCTGTGCAAAAGTTGCGGATAGAGTGAGACGAATCATTTATAAGAATATTGGCTCCAAGGGTACTGTAAGATATGCAAATGAAGGAGGCTAATTAATATGCAAAACAGTTCTAACTCATCAACCAAATTTGATAAATGTCAAATTTGGTCACAGAACCATGGAGAAAGCCGATTATATGTTGCTCACAACATGGGCGGTAAAGGTCAAATCGGGGGTCATCTAGGGGTCAAATCTGAAAGAGGCTTAATTGACTAATCTACTTATGCATCGTGATGGCCTCGATGAAATATGAAAAAAGAGTCCACAGTGACCCCGGCTTCTGTGACCATCGTTTAGGGGCAAAGGTTTCTAAAATATGGCAATATTCAAATTCCCATATGCCAAAAAAAATACCAATACCAAACTTGTAAGGGATTTAATGAAGATGAATAAGAGTCTACAGTTTGGACCCTTTATGGACAATTGATTCAGGGTCAAAGGTCATACCAAAATGTTGCCATAAAATTCCACGGACTAAGGTACGTGCTCTTGAGCACAAACAAAGTCTCTAGTCTTTTTCTTTGCAATGCTCCTTAAAATCACTAGTACCAAACGGTTATTCCATTATCAACCAAAAGGTGGTAGGGAAGAACCGCTGACCCACGCTTCATAGCGGGTGTTCTCAGATTGGGGTCAAAGGTCCGTAACCGGAAGTAGCCGCATTTTGTAAAAAATCTATTAAAAGCCTACTTGTCCAAGAAAAACAAGTTTTATCAGATTCCAAATTTGTCACACGAATCTCAGACCCTCCTTCATATAGGATGTACACAGATAAACGATCGGAGTTCATTAACCAGTTCAAAATGGCGGCCATATCTAATTAATATGCAAAAATGCATTCTCAAAAATCGCTCATGACTTGGATAGGTGATGTCTGTGCAAAAGTTGCGGATAGAGTTGAGACGAATCAATAACAGAATATTGGCTCCAGGGTCATCTGTAAGATATGCAATGAGCTAATTAATATGCAAACCAATCTCTCAACTTCAACCAAATTTGGTATAAATGTCATATTTGGTCACAAGACCCACTGGATAAAGCTCTATTATATGTGCTCACAAAACATGGGGTCAAAGGTCAATGGGGTCTCTATGGGGTCAATCTGAAAGAAGCTTAATTGATTAATCTAATTATGCCATCATGATGGCATCGATGAATTATGAAAAGAGTCACAGTGACCCCGCTCTGTGACCCATCGGTTAGGGTCAAAGGTCAAAATATGCCAATCTCAAATATTGCCCAATAATTGGCAAAAATAACAAATATACCAACGATTTAAAGGATTAATGAAAGAATGAAATAAGATCACATGACCCTGTTATGTGACCAATGATTAAGGGTCAAAGTCAAATTACCAAATGTGGTCAAATTCCACGACTCAGGTCTCGTGCTCTTATGAGCACAAAATGTCCTCTAGTTCTTTTTCTTTCAATGGCTCCTAAATCCCTACTAGTACCAAACGTTATACCCCATATAACAAAGTTGGTCAGAAGAACCGCTGACGCCAATCTTCATATCGGGTGTACTCAGATTGGGGTCAAGGTCACGTAACCGGAAGTAGCCGCCATTTTTAAATTTTAAAATCCTACTTTGTCCTACAAAAAACAAGTTTATCGATTCCCATTTGTTTCACAAGAATCCTCAGACCATCCCTCATATAGGATGTACACAGATAAACGATACGAGTTCATTAACTCAAAATGGCGCATTCTAATTAATATGCAAAAATGCTATATCTCAAACGATAAGACTTGGATAGGTGATGTCTGTGCAAAAGTTGCGGATAGAGTTGAGACGAATCATATGACAGAATATTGGGTCCAGTCTCTGTAAGATATGGCAAATGAGCTAATTAATTGTCAAAAACACTATACTCATCCCAATAGGTATAAATGTCAATTTGGTCACAAGAACCACTGATAATCGCTGTATTACTCGTGCTCCACAACATGGGGTCAAAGGTACCAAATGGGGTCATCTATGGGTAAATCTGAAAGAAGCTACTGATAATCTAGGTTATGCATTGTGATGGCATCGATGAATATGAAAAAAGAGTCCACAGTGACCCCGCTCTGTGACCATCGTTTTAGGGTCAAATGTCAAATATGCCAAATATCAAAATTGCCCATATTGCAAAAAATACCATATCCAACTGTAGGATAATGAAAGAGATAAAAGTCTACAGTGACTCTGTTATGTGACCAATGAGTAATGGTCAAAGGTCAAAATAACAAAGCGCAAAAATTCCACTACTAAGGTCGTGCTCTTTGAGCATAAAAATTCTCTAGTTAAACCAGCGTTGCGTAGCACGGCTGGTTTAGTAACCAGCCGTGTGCGTATCACTCTGGTTTTGTATTTGGTCTGTTTCTTCTTCTCTTCTTTTCTTCTGGTCAACACTTCCGTTCGCTGAAAGCTTAAAAATGCTTCTAGTGCCAAACGCTTGGGCCAATTTAAGCAAATTCAATCCAGAGGACCACTGACCGAGCCCTCAAATATGGTGTAACACAGATTGGGTTCAAGTGAATTTGAAGAGAATTTATTTTTTGGTGCAAAATCTAGCACACCCTTCTTCTCCGCAAATCAGAGCTATCACCAAATAGGTCATAAGGACCCCTGAATTATGCTTCATCTTGGGTGACACAGATAGTGTTTCAAAGGTCCCCTGGGCAGAGATAGGGGGCATTTTTGCAAAATCGGGTAAGGGGGGTTCGGTTTTTCCCCCCGCTCGCTTCGTCGCCTCGCTCAGCCTTGGTCT
>JAMKCH010055208.1:0-22639 GCA_023653785.1 Ophioderma brevispina | reverse complement strand
ACAACATATAAATGTCTTGTGGGTACAATTAAAAACAGATACCTCTGCATAAATTGACAAAAATCCATATGCTTTGCCTGATTTTTCCAATATCGTTCTTCAATATTTATCTAATCATTAATGAATTAACATTGAATCACTCCACAGTAGCACGGAGCTCATCCTCCCCAAACACATTTAGAGTCATTCATGTCTATCTTCCCATTTGCAAAGACCGTCATTAGTACAATGTTACACACACAACATGGCACTTGACGATTTCCCCAACCTGACAGTGCATATCCATGTCAACACGTATTGATCGGCGTTTTCTCACCCGGCGTCGCTCCTTGTCACATCATCTAGTGCTTGGTGCCCTGCCTGCCAAGCCTGCGTAATGCTCAAAGGCATCAAAACGAAAATGCGACCCGTCATCCTGATGGCATCCGTCTTGCCCAGACTCAAGATTTGAGTGATGGCAGTCTTAACATTTTGCACAGGGTTGGGTTTCAATGATATTTCAGTGTACACGGCCCGATATGTCATTTTAGTTAAATTTCCTCTAAAACTTATTGTTTTGGAAATGACGATGCTTTGAGAGTGTAATTCAGTAATTCATTAAATTAAGTCAAGAAATTAAAATTGTTTCCCGTCTTGCAGCTTGTGAAGAAAAAAATATATCGCTGTCCCCGGACCGCAAGTGTCGTCTGCCGTTGCGGTTTGTGAATGGGGCCAAAGGTCACATGAGGTCACGAAGGTCACATGAGGTCACCAACATGTCACCCCACCCCGCCCTCTCCTTTCCACCAACTTACATCATCGTAGCCCTTACGGAACTCATATGGCATGCTAAATATTAAGGGTTAACATTTTGACCACAGACACACACACACACACACAGATACACAGACATACGACCAGAGTAATCCCTATGTGCCTTCTGCAATTCTTGCACATGACACAAAGTTGAGATTTAAATGATCATATTTTGAGCAAAAAAAAAATAAAGACAACCTTTTCCAAGCTTCATCACACATTTTTGCACAATTTCCCCTCCAAAAGCACTCCATTTCTACATCCACAACACCAACTAGAGTTTTGAATTTTGCAACTTTTTTTGTTTGATCAGATGGGAGAGACCAATACAGCAAATTATGTTTTGAGGGCCTAATTTTTAACTTTCACATTTGCCGTCTCTCGGGATAACTCAGTTCTGACACACAGGTAAAATTGTAACACTTACAAGACAGCGCCAGTGACTTTAAAATGGCTTTCAAAATGGAAGTCACTTGGGAAGTCATCACAAAAACAATGACTAAGACAGGCTTTTTATTTTGCATCATTTGAATACACTTCGTGCTTGTTCCAATTGGTCGTGGAAAATGCAAATATGTTTGCAGCCAACCTTTTGCTGCGTGTTCATTATAGGTCAAACATTCTTGGGGTTTGTTGTTTCCATGTAAACTTCATGAGCAGAATTAAGCATTGTCATTTATTAATTCTGCTAATTAGCCAACCTATTTGGGAATCATTTCTTTGTTACAATGGAAGAACATCTTTAGAAACCACAATACATTAACTGAGCATGTTTGTGTTTTTACTAGTGTCCTAACCGTCACCTAACTCTGGTATACCAGATTACAGATTTAAAAATTCAAAAATGTTTATTCCGATTCAGATTTTTTTCGTGTACTTCTTATTGCTTTATCATCGCCATTTCGACAGCCAAAAGCTGCAGAAAGTAGCAGATGAGTTAGGTAAACCATAAAATGACGAAAATCAGGTAGGAACAACTAACACAACTCTTGTTACAATAAACTATAAATTGATTGTTTCAGTTTCAATTATTCCCCGTTGGGCAATCCAGTTTGAACAATTTTAATTCACGTGGGACCCTCTTTGATATTAATTTATCGGTATAGAAGAAAAGTTGGTAAAAAAAAATGAGAATTTTGCGGATAACCGATCAGATACCGATATGGCTAAACGGCCCGATTTCAAGAATACCGATCATATCTGTTTTATTCTCTAGTTTTACTTATTGATCTACTTATATATCATTTTCTTGTATCTGGCCAATCAGTTGGAAATTAATGTGGTGAACTAGGACAGAGCAAACAGTGAATGCTCACAAATCCATTACAAACCTTTGTTATGCATCATTAAACAAGAGCACCAAATGGCAGTGGCTTTTTTATTCCCCACACCGATGCATTTGGTCATTTGAGAGCATGCATAAAGTACTTTTAGACAATGAACTGAACTGAAATTTCTTGCTGAATGATGTGACTTTCTAAAAGTTAACATGGACCATGAATATTTTTATCTTTATTGTGAAGGTACTTTTGTCAAAGTTATAGATAAGAGGGCAGCAAATGTATTTTGAAAGGGCGTGGCCAGAAGAAAAATGGCCAAAGCAGGGGGTTAAGATCACACTTCGGGGCACCGAGAGCTACGTCATGCTTTAAATCAACCAATTGACATCTTTTGTCAAAAACCTAATCCCCTCTGAGGATTTTCTATCACATTTTTAGTGAATAAACCATCTTTCTGTGTAGTTCTTAGAGGTAGTAACTAATGTTTGAATAGGTCCTATGCAATATTTAGTCCTAGGGGATCCGGGGGGGGGGGGGGGGTTTTCACTTTTGGTCTGGGTAGGGATGTGCGGCCGGGTGTTTTAACCCAATACCCCGAAAAATATACCAAAATGACAAAATATGCTACCTGTCCTTATACCTGCTTTGTTGGAGGTTTTTGGGGCGGTACGACAGCAGCTCGGAAGGCCGCCCCCATAATCCTTTGCGCGCCAACCATATTATCGACTGGTAATTGTTGTTGACTCCATTGTCTATTTCTTTGTCGACTGAGAAGGGAAATCGGTCAACAGTGTATCAACACAGCCTACACTAGAATGTACACGGTCACAAGAACAGAAACCAAACTCAATGTTAAGCACGGGCACATGAATTTGAAAATTGCCAAGTCCACAAAGAAAATAAACATGCAATTTGAAGCAAGTCCGATATTCTAGCCCCGTTCCAAGCCCGATGCATAGACATGATGATACAAATCGTACATCCTTGCCTAGATTCAGTCTCAACTTCAATCCTAAACTCAGTTACCGTCCCCGGTTACCTGCCCAAATACCGCCTATCTACAAATGACACAACCAACAGTTATAAAATAAGTTAAAAAATGCTGGCTATATCCACTGAAACTTGTCATTACCAGAAATTTATCTTTAGAAGTAGGGCATCATGTGGACCGAATGTATTACGAATAACGAGTGGAATTTTAAACACAGAACTGCTACTAGGCTGTGTGACGTAAATCATGTAAATAGCCTCATATTACGCATCGTTGTTTTAAGCATGCCGCTGGCAGACGTTAGGGGGGCCTACACTCAATTCCTGTGCACGCAATCGTATGCTTCGGCGGGTTTCAAGAATTCTGAAGCTGAAGAAATATTGAAAATACTGTTTACACAAAGAGCAAGTACTATTCATACAAATTGAACCCATAGGGCTTATGCGCCAACTCTCGTAATGTACAAGGACCGTTGTTGTGCGGAACTATGATTAAGTGTATTTGCTACGGAGGGGGGTTCCAGGTTGGCCACGGAAAACAAACAAATTTGTAGGTCCGAAAAAGGCTAACTCGGAAGTCTTCTGAAGCCGCATGTGGGCGGGTGGTCCTTATACCTGCTTTGTTGGGAGGTTTGGGGAAAAACCCCAGAAGATGAGAGAGGAAGAAAACTGTTTAAAATGTATTTTGAGCCATTCTGGCAGCAATATTTTTCACATGGGTTTGCAGGCATTCTTCATACCGACTATGACAGTCTAGAATAGAAAATACCTTGCAACGGAAATGCAACCCTTCATATACTAATTTGCAGAAAAAGGGACCGTTCAATATGCCAAAATCGCTGAATATTACAAACCCCTTGCTGAAACATCCCCATACCCTTTTCCACTAAGAACCCCCCCCCTGGGATTTGCCCTTGTTATTACCCTTCAATACCACAACACACTCCTGATGCACAATTGATTTTTCTTGGTTGTGCTTTGTGGAGTCTTGTGTCTAGAGGGTACATAAATATGTTACACCATTGCATAACATACCGAAAGTTACAGAATTTCTTGAAATGAGCTGTTTGATTCGTACAATTGTGCCAGTCCTGTAGGAAAAACACATTCAAAACAGGAATGAGAGTTATTTAAAGATAATAAAAACAATTAAGAATGAAAGTGATGGTATTAATAAACCATCATGTTTCGCTGTTGAAGGATGGAATGATCCAATGTCCATTTAATTATATCAAATGTTCATTTTGATTGAATGACCTACTCCTCTATAAAGTTTACACTGGAATATTTTAATGATTGAGATGTGTTTTTAAGACCATAGAATGTGTTTAAATTAAATTGGTAACCAAAAGGGGGTTACTTTTGCTTTAATATCCACAACCAAAAAATCTTTTACGTTCTAAGATGTTACAGGATAAAACTGTAAAAATAGCAGATTTGTACAAACTCCAAATAAACCTGGGGGTTCTGGCCATATGTGATTGGACAATGGAACTTTTAATTCAAGTGTTTAGGAGTATTTCAGTATATCAACCTCAAGGTCACTTTATATATGAATTTCACAGTTCACCCAAAACCAAGCATACAGGGATAAATGTGAGAGAAGAGGACCATACAATCGAAAGCATCTTGAGAGGCGTGGACGTAAAGCAGCGACAGCGAGTCAATCTCATTATTAGGCATGACAGAAGAGCCTCTCAACGTGCAGCTTAATATTTTTTTTGCTTTCTAAAAGCAGTCTCATATCTTAAAAGATGTCACCAAATATTGTAAACACCTCAAAGTAAATTGATACATTCACATTCTAGAGCCGATGTTTTAACTTTATTCATCGAGAGCAGATTCCATGGTATAGTTTAGATTAAATGCCCGACACTCACGTCAGAAAGCACTTTATGTGTCGTTAACCCTTCTATTGTCACTTAAAAATATTTGTGAATTTGCTTCACATGTAAGTGGTTATGTTATGATTTGTTAATGTTTCAATTCTGCACATTTCAGAAAGGGGAAGCATAGACAATGTAAATAAGAACAAGATATGTATATAACTGAGTACTGAATATACATTAAGGGGCATTTTGATATGCACAGATCATCCTCAGACTTTAAATTAACAAATATCATTGAGCCTTTGGCCACGCATAGTCGGGGTGGCTAATTCGGCATGCAAATTGATCTACTCTGAAGAAAATACCAAATTTGTATGCAAACTGTCCATGAATGGACAGATAATTACTAACAATGGCTGAGCATGGCGGCAAGCGTGATTACATTAGTTATCCCCTGTTTGTTCATTGCAATAGAAAAATATCAATGCGTTTGGTGTCATACCACATGAGGCCAAGGCCGGTGGTGGTATATGGCCACCAAACCATGATATTTTTCGTATTACATAAGAACAAACGGGGGGTGGTGGGTACAAATTTATATTCAGAGACATGAATTTCCTACAGTATATTAAAAAAACTGAGCCTCTTTAATTTCTTTTATTTAAATCTTAGGCCTAGCTAAGACGCCCTCAACCTTTTTACCCATGCCTTTTCTACTTATAGTTCTTATGGAGGCGAGAGCAGCGCGCACGCGCTTGCAGTTGCATGCCACCGTATCGAACGGCGCTTACACATATAATAGATTGCGTTCGGGCCGTCTCGCTTAATGTAAACCAAGCGAGCACGCGTGATACTGATATAGCACTGCATGTGATACGAGATATATTACTCAGGAGAGCCGAGAGATAAAGAGTACTACAGACAATCTCAAAGGGCTATCAACCAATGAAATACAGTATTATGTATACTGAATGATAAGAATATTTTCTCTATATACATCAAATACATGTAAAGGTCACTCAAATTTGGAAATAACATTTTCTTGAGGATATCTAGTAGAATTTGAAATGTTTCAAAATTGCAAGGATTTTCATTATTTTTACCTGTACCCACATTCCTATGTATCTGATTATATTTGCAGAAACTAAGGATTCTTTTTCTAAATACTCTCACACCTCTTATGTATTGCACATTAATTATCCATCCAAATAAATATTAAAACATTGAAGCATGGAAGGAAAATGGCAGATTATTCAGGAAAGGGTTTTAAACAGGAAGGTTTTATACTTCCGTTTCCAAAATGTTCAACTTTGCATAATCAAATGCACAATGTTATTTTGGAATATATTAAATTACTCTTGTATTTATATGCCAAAAATATAAAGGAAATGACATTTTAAAGGAAAAGTGTTTTTTTTTAGATGACATCGATATTTGACTGTCAGACTCGTATATTAAAGTTAAATGTCAGGATTAGTTTTATTTCTTAGTTTTTATTTGTTTTATTTTATTTTTGATTTTTCATAATCTGGTTCTTTGTTTTAGGGCACAAGAGCATAGGAGTACTGGAAGAACCTTAAGTCTAAAAACAGTTTAATTTAATTCCACTGATTTCATAAACATGAGAGGCATGGCTATGGTTAGGGCGCTTGCCCTAGTAATATACAAAAATTCTCGTTCAAATCACGGTGGGGACCACTTGCTGGGATTTAACGGGGTCTCAATTCAGGATTTATCTTTATATCAGCTATTGATTAAAAAACAGCATACTGACCTATCATCAGGTTCACTTGGAATTGGGCAAAAGGATCTGAAAGCAATGAAATCATCCCAGCCTTTGGAGGTAATGTACACCTGTCAGTCACATGTCACAGAGAGCATGACACATGACGGTTCTCAATTTACCAGAGCCGCAAAGTGGGCTATGTTGAGCGTCGTAATCAAGGAACAGATGCCGCCTAGACTAGCTACACAGCGGAAAATAAATCCTGACACCACCACAAGCTCGTTACTTGTGGAAATGCAAGGGAGAGATAGATTCATATATATTATTACACCGATTTATATTAATTATAAAGGCTGCGTGTTTGATTGTTGTCTATCGTGTTCTCTACTGATATGAGAGACTGGACTGTAACACTGACATAGGTATCGTGGGAAAACAAACTTGCAGTTTTTGATGCTAGACGCGCTATGCATGGTACAACGCCCCCCTAGTACTACGGTGCTAGGATTGATGGTTGTACCCATTAATGGTAGTGTTTTATCTGTATCTTGAGAATTACATGGATTTGAAATCTGAAATTTAGGCCGACAATCAAAAAATGCCCTTTAATTGATATCCAAAAAGATATGACTCTGGGTAAAAAACAGGGGCGGTACCAAAGACGTCGGAACAAGTCACCTTTAATGAGAACACAGACTCAATGTACCAAGATGCAAAATGTACCAGAGTTTGAGTTGAATGTCCTCAGATTAGTAGATTAGTGATGGTGTATGTACAAAGAAAAATTAATTGAGGGGTGACAATTAATACTAATTAACTAACTTAAAGGCTGACTCAAGAGATTTGAAATATAATGGGTAGTGTCATAATTTTTAAAAATAGTCATACTAACTAAAGAAAGTACCCTAAACTCACCCCCAATTTCGACAAGTTGAGATGAATCGATCTTGTTTGATGCAGTAGTAGGGTAAACTTTATGAACAGTATTACGTGCCATATGATATGTGTTGTATAACAAAAATTCCGAATCCGGAATTTTATAACAAAGTTGTTTGTGAATTTTTTATATGAAGGACTGTTGATTTGAGCTAGCTAGTTAACCAGGGACTAGTATATGGACAAAGCATTATGTATATGCAAAAAACACGATTCTTTGAAAATTGAGGGCATCCTCATCTGGAAATCTCTGAGTCAGCCTTTAACAAAGGAAGGGTGCTCGGATTAATTGCTATGACAGGTTCAAAATTAAGACACTATCAGCGATTCACTGAGTCAAAATTGGCAAATAGCTTAAAAGAAGTGTAGGATAATGACAATTGTCAAGTCAATCCGGCATGGGGGTCCAGGGCTAGCGGGGTATGTGCCGGGACATAGCCGGGCATGACAAAAACTGGTATTTGCCCGCAACGGATGTTAGCCGGGACTTGCCCGGGGGAAGGGAATGTACTTTAGCTTGTCCCCGCCCTGACGGGACAATCATGATGATATCTGGGACTTAAGCCGGGAGGGGGGAGGTTACAAAACAATTTTTTCCCCGGGGGGGGCTCCGCCGGGGACATATACGGGGACTTTAACGCACATGTGTCACACCATATTTATAAAACCAGGCTATCAGTGAGCAGTATTATCGACCGTCAAATCTGTAGTATATCCACATTTCTATTATAGCTACCATTGCAGTGCGATCTCTTCCATGTCGTGAAAGGCAAGCTATACAAGTAGCACACACGAACGTCTCGCACGGTTTCGAGATATCAAATAATCCGAGGATCGATATTTTAAACGTAAAATCGCCAGAAAAACATCAAAATCAACAGGGGAAAATGTTTTAAAAAAAAAAATTAATCTCAAAACTGAATCACAAGAAATACTAGAAGGTTGTCTGTTCATAATTCATAAAATCACCGTAGGTAGGGTAGTGAAAGCTATTTGTTATTTCTTGGCCTAAATGCCAGGAATTATTGTAATTTCATTGCATAAAACACGGGGAATTTTAATATGAAAATGAAAATATTGAATCCGCTATGAAACAAATTAAATGATTATGAAAATTTACATTCTGTGGAGCTCCAACAATACTCTCTTAACGGCCTGCATTGTTTCGATATCATCAAATTAAAATTTAAAATGTAATCGCGATTTCCGAACTTGTTTGTGGCAGTGTTAGTCCCATTCTAATTTTCAATTTTATCGAGACATTGCAAGTTTTTTTTGAAACCGCCGCTGCCGTTCAGCCAAGAGTAAAGCCTGTCCAGGCTCATGCGTAATGTCAGCTCAGTATACCGCAAGGGTTGACGAGCTGAATCCGGCCCTGGGCGTATAAAATTTTAGAGAACAGGGAGAAATTGAAGGATTTGCTCAATTAAATCTAAAAAGTATAACAAATCTAATTTAATTGCAACCTAAATTCTTTTATTTGGGAAAATGTGAAGAAAGATTTAAGTAAAATGTAACCATTTAATATTGTGATAGTGTGTTTGGTTGGCTGGGCAATTCCACAGATCGGAATGGTTAACTTTTTGTTCAAGCGAAGCCACAATTTTTCAAATCAAATATTTACTAACGTGTCTTTTAATTTGAAAAATTTACCCCAAACTAATGTTTTATCATATTTGGTAACAGTAGTATTTAAACTTTTAATGAAAATAATTAAACTGCCACAAAAATCTTTGTTCTATAAACTGACCATGAAAATTCAACTCAAATTTAGGAATAAGCATGAAGACTTGTTGGTTATGCCCGTATAGTGATTGTCGTGTCCAGAATGCAAAACCGTTCCTCCCAAAAAACGGGGGAACGTAGTCAATACGATTTCAATGGAGCCAAAATGGTGATTGCAGACTACAAAATTATCTGTCTTTTATGCACGTTTTTCGCTTTGTAATCTGCGGGCATTTATATGCAATCCATCATGCATTCCAACAAAGATGCTTTAGGAGTTGCCTCCCCCTGGGCAGGGTCGCAAATATATTGATTAACCCATGACAGAGTCGGAATGGGCATAGGCCCTATTCAAGTTATTTTAGCAAGTCCCTATTCACAGAGTAGGCCGACAAAACGACAAATCACCATGATGATCTTGTGGTTTGGCTGAAGTTTTCGGTTGGCAGAAAGGATGCATGATTTAGAATTACTCTTCTGCTATGTTAGTGGTCGGATATCGCCGGTGGATAAATTGTGGATTTTTTTTAACAAACAACTCAACGAGGTTTGGTTCTCAAACATAACTTCCCGATGTGGTGAAATTCCGGCTCGGTTCTGACACTGGGTGATCCCAAAGTAATGATTTTATATAGCTAGGCCTGTTGTGCAATAGCCGGGACAGAGCCGGGATTGTACAGAATTTTAAATCAGTACCCCCCCATTGGCCGAGAATATATGGGGATTGTTGTCACACCGAAGAGCCCGCTGTAGGGGCCGGGACATAGCGGGGGATGTAAAAAAATGTAAAGCCCCGCTACCCTGATTCGGTGCTACTTTACGGGGACAAGCGGGGTGTCACTACAGCAAAATTTACATTCCCGGCTAAGTCCCCCCGCTAGTCCGGGACCCCCAGGGCCTTTATTGAATTGACAAGTGCATAAGTCTGAAAATTCTCTTACATTATTTTATTTTTGCAACGAATAATAAACAGAAAAGGAATAAAACACAGGAAATTCAAGATAGGAAACTCTCCCCCATTCAGTTACGTTTAATAGCACTGCGATTGACACCAGTGTACTTTCATCAACCCCCCCCCCCCCCCAATGGAGCTAACAATTTTAAACACTTGAGAGAGAAACCATCACGTGCCGCCTGCCTCCCTCATTTTTCCCCCTTTCACAAACCCTCAGCTAAATAGAAAGTCTAATTAGGCTACCAACCTCAATGTAACACAAATATTCCTTCTGGGCCCGAACAAAGGTCAGGTTTGTTTTTCTGTAATTCAAAGCAAACAAATGATACCAAACACATGAACGAATTCGACAGGCTGTTCTATGGACGGACACAACATCTCAATGTTTTTGACACACCAGTGGGCATTTATCTGCTGCACAACAAACCCACTGTAAAATGCTGACCCAGAAATGATTGCTCTTCGACTTTCACTTGACTTAAAGCAATAATGGGCACATTTTTTGAAGAGCTCCCCCGATTTTCAAATTTGATATTGGCAACATTTACGTTGGTGATTGTCTAGAAACGATACCTGCGAACGAGAATGCTAACAAATAAAAATGTGCGTATTTTTCACCTAATTAAGCGATTTTGTAATTAGAATTTGGATCCAGATTTGGACTTAAACGGCAGAGCTGGAAATGCTACGTTTATGTCCGTTCCAGTGGGTATGAAATAGGGGGGGGGGGTGTTGGGCCCACCTCGAGAAAATAACCCTAACTTGGATTTGCCTGAACCAATAAACCACTAATGGATGAGTGTAGACACGTACATGGCGCTATTTCCTCCTTCCCGGCTATTTTCCACATGAAAGGCCGTTTCCAGCGCCGTTGAATTATTATCGGGGGATCCCGATCATAATTATTCTAATTACATTACAAATTCCTTCCGTTTGTGATACACAAGACATTGTTCCGAGCCTTAACCTTCACAGGTTGGTTTACATAGCCATTTACACCAATGCCAACCGTGTAAAAAATCTCAAATTTTTTGCAAAAATTGGGGGCGCGCTCTTCAAAAAAATGTGCAATATTGCTTTACAAGTCTTGATTATGATATTATTTTGGTGAGTGTCATTTTTCCACCACTCAGTCAATTTTTCCAAATTTAAAAATATGCCCATTTTGGTCCCTCTAATTGCTAATTAGGTCATATCATCAACACATTATATTTCAGTTCGCTTGTGAAATCAGACACTAAAGCATTTTAAAAAGCAGTCTTGAGATGCCATTTAACAGACCGTTTCAGACCTAAAAAACAGTCGGATCCCGACTTTTATTAGTAACAAAGCATACAAATCGTCACTACTCTAAACTGCTGCTTGACAAATACAATGTGTTTATACGCTTAGCCACGTTCCAGGGGTCTTTTACAATAATTTCCAAACAACAGTTGGCAAAAAATGTGTTACATCAATTGATCAAAATGTGTCTCACACCCCAACACCAACTATCACGTTCATGGGTGACAAAATCTAGTTAAGTTTTGGACCTTGTGTGGACACAACTACAATGCATGACTGTTTGAACTTCTTTAAGGCCCCTGACTGACCACTGGGCCCCATTTCCAATCACATTTACAGCCTCTATGTGTCGCTTCTGTCTGGTCCATTGGTAATAACTTACATCACTTGCCTTAGAGCTTTTAGCCCATCGGAACTTTAATATGAAGTGGGGAGCAAATAACATGAAAATTATATTCTGCCACTTAAAATACCGGTTCAAAATAACCCCTAAAGGTTAAATTTAGACCCCGCGGGCTGCTGTCAATTATGCACCAACTAGAAAAGGGTAAAAAAAAAGAACCCCACTGATCTGGTCAAATTGGACCACAAATTGTGGTTAAAAATACCCCAAATCAAATCATTAATTATAAACTAAAAAATTTTTTAAATAACCTTTTTTGGGGTCAAAAATGACTATATTTGTATCTTTGTATTGTTATGAAAAAAAAATCTTGATAAAGAAAATAACCACAAACGTATTTGAGTTTCAACTACCTCCTTTGGTCAAAATACCTTATTTAGGGTCATTTGAAATTGACCTGTTTTGGGGCCATTTCAATATGATGCTAAAAAAGCATAAAATGACTCCCCCAACCAGACTAGTATCAAATAGAAACCGTCAAAGGGTTATATTTCTGACCGCACATCATTTCAAGCATGTGTTGAGACACAACTCACTAACGGCCCCAATTCTCTCATCTCGCTATGTTTTACAAACAAACCATAACCACCAAGAATGAACCTCCTATGCTTCTTTTTACCATTAGTGAGGCCCAGCTGAAAAGAGAATTCTGTTCTCAAATTAGGCTCTTGTCGATCTAATGGATCAATATAACAGCAATATCGATAATCACAATTTATAATGGCTTCCTGTATAATGTTTTGTGGTCACATGCTACGTTTGTTGTACCCACATCAAATGATGGGGCGCGGGTCTTTAATACTAAAACCGAAATACTCTTTGTTATCATTTCCAGTTCATTTTAATGTAAATATCAATTTTGATATTAATTTGTAAAGATTTCCTTTGGGGAACACCCACCCACCCAACCTAAGTAAGCCATTTGTAGTTCTGCTTTTGTTCAGTTTTAAACTTTTTTGCAGTCCTAGCTTTCATATTTATCATCCCCCTGGCAGGTGGGCACTACCACCGATGATCCAATCTGTCTGATTGGCTCATTACAGGACACCACATGAGATAGCCCTCCGAGTAACTCAATCACAAGAGTGCTTCTATATCTTTAAAAACCATACGCAACAATCTGTACAGTATCACTGATTTGCTATTACATGATATTAAATTCCCAAGTGACCAATCAAATAGTGCTTATAGAAGATACATAAGGCATCCTAGGGAGGAGTGCCCCAGAAGGGGTGGAGGAGGGATGTTAAGCTCATAAATATAGCAAAATTATGTTTAAGATTACCTTAATTACAATAACTCTTTAATTACAAATGGGTTTAAAGATAATAAAAAAAAATATTAAGACCTAGACTTTTGCCTATGGCCTTATACGGAAATATGCTTCATGTATAGTATTAGCCATGTATGATAGAGCCCATACACACAGCAGGGTCTAAAATAATACTTTTTATTCATAAATCAGAATCACCCTCACCTCTCTGCGGAGTCTGATGCTAAAAAAATTCCATTCTCTATAATGCAAGTAGTACAAAATCACTTTTATAAAGATTTTTTCTGATAACAAACAAACCCAGCCCACAGTCCAGGCTCATTAATCTGTGTTGAGTAGTACTATATAAGCCAATATTTTTCAGGTAGATATTTTCGCAGTTAAGTAGAGTGTACCTTTTTAAAAAACGGGTTTTTGAATTTGCGGTTCTTGGGTATATGCTCTATGTAATAACATAGTAAAACATGCTTAATGTTCACATGTCGTGTGGTGTCAATTTTTGCGGATGCGTGTGAGCTCAAAATCTGAAAATAAACCACCACGAAATTTCACAGCTTATACAGCCTTGGTTGCCTAGGCGCTAACAGTTTATACAACAGCCGAAATCTCCATTTGTTATGCTCTTGAAACTCACTTTATGAGTTTCTCGTAACATTTTTTAAAGCCCCTGAGGGAACTATTTCATTATTCATTTATTTTGGGCTACATGGTATTTTTAACAGTTAAATGAACCTACAGGGGATCGACGAAATAACGAAACAATATTGGTCTAGTTTTAACTCATTTCCGAACTTATTCCGAGAAAGGTTTCCTACCAAAAAATTCCATATGGAGCTGAAAAGGTTATGCGGAACGATTTTCAAATAATTATTATTTTCATGATTTTCGGCCAGCGTAACGACGTGGGCGGGGGCCGAGAAACTAATAATCAAGTTTCAAAGGGCCTTATAGTTTTTTTTCAGGTTTTGGTTAGGGCAGAGACACGCCTCCAGAATCTTGAACGTGGAAACCCCTGTGTCCTACAATTTTTCATACAAATGGATCAATTGAGCCCAAATTTCTGTCAAGTTATGAATTGCAAAAATATTGGGCGAGACGAAGTCTAGCCCAATTTTTTAAACTTTTTCTTTTTTTAATTTCAAATTTTATAATGATCCAATTTTATGATTAGTTTAGGATCCGTATTTTCAACACATCTTGGGATTCCCAAAACATGATATCAATTGGATCGTATACTTACTGAAGCCTGACCGTGAAGGCCAAATGGTAACACAGATTTGCAGAAATTTTTTTTCATTTTTTCAAAATTTCGCACATATCAAATCATGTTACGAAAAGAGCATTCCTTTGAAGAGCCTTCATACATTAAATTTGCCTACAAAGGGAGTCATCGTGGTATAACCGAATGGCCGAAAATGGGACCCCCAAGTTTGTGGTACCCTCCTCCTAGTCCTTTGTAAATCTGGATCTGGCATGCCTCCAATAAAGCGATCTAACCCACATCAAATCAAGATGTTATTAGAGGACTTAAATTGCCATCACTATCATTAACCAATCAATCAATTATCTCCATTTGTGATAGTCTTTTTTCAATCTTAAACTAGAGTTACGTCCATAATATACGCAAGGGAATAATTTGTAATTGTTTCTTCTTTGAAAAAAAGACCACCCTAGATCGTACTCATACTATACCTGTGAGCATATAGGCTGCTGGTTGCCAATTTACACTGCAACCAAATCAATATCCCTCTTATGAGAGATAAACTTAGCCCCCGCCTCAACAAATCAAATACTGCTACCAATAAAATTAGTGATTGTTAATTGCCCTTCTGAGAAACCCCAGTCATCCAACTACCTGTAGTGTTTTTCTGGTAAGTGGGCTTTAATTTCTTTTCTGTTGCATGCCAGATTGACATTTTTGACTATTATATACCTTTTCCTGGCAAGCAAGAACTGGGGGGATTGGACTTTACAACTTTATGTAAAAACGTACTAATTGGGTATTGATTTATAGTCTAAATGACAAACCACACAGGACCACGCCAACCACGCATAAAAACGTTACGCAATATACAAATATTATTGATATTACTATACGAATGGCATCCTTCCGAGAACATCCACCCCAAGACACTCCTCAACCGCAGGCCCAAGCTCATCTTCAAAGATTCAAGCAGAAAGCCCAGTTCAGTACACCACAAACGGACCAGGAACTCACTAACCCACTGTGTACTCTGGACCCATACATCATAAAACCCAGAAATCGAATGACCGACTCATTCACTACATCCACGTATGCTTGTGATTGACACGTGCACCCCGGAAATTGAGACTGCTTCCCTGGGGGTATGTGTCATTCTTCCTCTCCTTATACTTCTTTTCATCTGGCCATTCCGTATTCGGGCATCACCTGGCCGGCATAATATCCGCCATTCAATGGCCGCTTTATGGACTGTCAAGGACCACTTATTTCTCTCTCGGTATATTGGAAATTACAAAAGCGTTTTCGTATGGCGCAGGACGTGCGTGAATATTAATTGAGAATTGAGAGCTGGAAATGCTACGTTTATGTCCGTTCCAGTGGGTATGAAATAGGGGGGGGGGGTGTTGGGCCCACCTCGAGAAAATAACCCTAACTTGGATTTGCCTGAACCAATAAACCACTAATGGATGAGTGTAGACACGTACATGGCGCTATTTCCTCCTTCCCGGCTATTTTCCACATGAAAGGCCGTTTCCAGCGCCGTTGAATTATTATCGGGGGATCCCGATCATAATTATTCTAATTACATTACAAATTCCTTCCGTTTGTGATACACAAGACATTGTTCCGAGCCTTAACCTTCACAGGTTGGTTTACATAGCCATTTACACCAATGCCAACCGTGTAAAAAATCTCAAATTTTTTGCAAAAATTGGGGGCGCGCTCTTCAAAAAAATGTGCAATATTGCTTTACAAGTCTTGATTATGATATTATTTTGGTGAGTGTCATTTTTCCACCACTCAGTCAATTTTTCCAAATTTAAAAATATGCCCATTTTGGTCCCTCTAATTGCTAATTAGGTCATATCATCAACACATTATATTTCAGTTCGCTTGTGAAATCAGACACTAAAGCATTTTAAAAAGCAGTCTTGAGATGCCATTTAACAGACCGTTTCAGACCTAAAAAACAGTCGGATCCCGACTTTTATTAGTAACAAAGCATACAAATCGTCACTACTCTAAACTGCTGCTTGACAAATACAATGTGTTTATACGCTTAGCCACGTTCCAGGGGTCTTTTACAATAATTTCCAAACAACAGTTGGCAAAAAATGTGTTACATCAATTGATCAAAATGTGTCTCACACCCCAACACCAACTATCACGTTCATGGGTGACAAAATCTAGTTAAGTTTTGGACCTTGTGTGGACACAACTACAATGCATGACTGTTTGAACTTCTTTAAGGCCCCTGACTGACCACTGGGCCCCATTTCCAATCACATTTACAGCCTCTATGTGTCGCTTCTGTCTGGTCCATTGGTAATAACTTACATCACTTGCCTTAGAGCTTTTAGCCCATCGGAACTTTAATATGAAGTGGGGAGCAAATAACATGAAAATTATATTCTGCCACTTAAAATACCGGTTCAAAATAACCCCTAAAGGTTAAATTTAGACCCCGCGGGCTGCTGTCAATTATGCACCAACTAGAAAAGGGTAAAAAAAAAGAACCCCACTGATCTGGTCAAATTGGACCACAAATTGTGGTTAAAAATACCCCAAATCAAATCATTAATTATAAACTAAAAAATTTTTTAAATAACCTTTTTTGGGGTCAAAAATGACTATATTTGTATCTTTGTATTGTTATGAAAAAAAAATCTTGATAAAGAAAATAACCACAAACGTATTTGAGTTTCAACTACCTCCTTTGGTCAAAATACCTTATTTAGGGTCATTTGAAATTGACCTGTTTTGGGGCCATTTCAATATGATGCTAAAAAAGCATAAAATGACTCCCCCAACCAGACTAGTATCAAATAGAAACCGTCAAAGGGTTATATTTCTGACCGCACATCATTTCAAGCATGTGTTGAGACACAACTCACTAACGGCCCCAATTCTCTCATCTCGCTATGTTTTACAAACAAACCATAACCACCAAGAATGAACCTCCTATGCTTCTTTTTACCATTAGTGAGGCCCAGCTGAAAAGAGAATTCTGTTCTCAAATTAGGCTCTTGTCGATCTAATGGATCAATATAACAGCAATATCGATAATCACAATTTATAATGGCTTCCTGTATAATGTTTTGTGGTCACATGCTACGTTTGTTGTACCCACATCAAATGAGGGGGCGAGGGTCTTTACTACTAAAACCGAAAGTACTTTGTTATCATTTCCAGTTCATTTTAATGTAATATCATTTTGATAGTAATTTGTAAATGATTTCCTTTGGGGAACACCCCCACCCACCCAAGTCAAACATTTGTAATGCTGCTTTTGTTCATTTTTTAAACTTTTTTTTTTTGAAGTGCCTATCTTTTCATATTTATCCCCTGGGCAGTGGGCACTACCACCACCTATGATACAACTGTCTGATTGGCTCATTAGCAGAACAACATGAGATAGCCCCCTGATTAACCAATCAAAGTATGCTTCTATATCTGTTAAAAACCATACCAACATTCTTACATTATCACTGATTTGGGGGCTTCATTCATGATATTAAATTCCAAGTGCCATCAAATAGTGCTTATATGAAGATACATAGAGCAGCCTAGGAGGTATTGCCCCAGAGGGTGGAGAAGGGGGGCCTTAAGCTATAAATAATAGCACAATTATGTTTAAGAATTACCTTAAATTCCATAAATTTAATTACAATGGGTTTAATGATTTATAAAAAAAATATTAAGACTAGACTTTTGCCTATGTCCTGATCAGAAATTTATTGCTTCAGTGTAATAGTAAATAGCCAGTATGGTATAGCCCATCCACACGCAGGGTCTAAAAAGTAATACTTTTATTCATACATCATATCACCTCTCTGCGGGAGTCTGATTCTAAAAAAAATTCCATTATCTATAATGCAGGATTTATATCAAAATCACTTTATAAAGATTTTTTTCTGAAACACCAGCCCGCCCACTTCAATGCTCATTATCGTGTTAGTAGTACTATATAAGCCAATATTTCATGGATAGATATTTTTGCAGTATTTTAAGTAGATGTACATTTTTATCGGGTTGTTGAAATTTGCGGTTCTGGGTATATGCTCTATAATAACATGTACATGCTCATTTTCACAATTTCGTGTGGTTTTACATTTTTGCGGTGCCGTGTGATCCTCAAAATTCTGAAATAAAACCACCACGAAAATTTTCAAGCTTATACAGTCCTTGGTTTTCCAGGCTAACAAGTTACACACCAAATCTCCATTTGTTAGGCTCTTGAACTCAATTATGAGTCTCGGCACATTTTTTTAAGCACCATGAGGGAACTATGTGTATTCATGATTTGGATACATGCGTATTTTACAGGATGAAATGAACCTACAGGGGATCGACGAAATACGAACAATAGTGGGGTCTAGTTTTAGACTCATTTCCGAGACTTCCGAGCCGGTTCCTACCAAAAAATTCCAATATGGATGAACTGAAAAGGTTATGCTTTTGTGTGAACAGAATTTCAAATAATGAATTTTTTAGATTTTTCGGCGCGTAACGTGGGCGGGGGACGAGAAAACTAATAATTCAAGTTTCAAGATTCAATTTATGAACAATTTTTTTCAGGTTTGGTTAGGGCCAGAGACACGCCTATCGAATCTGGGGGAAACGTGGACCCATGGGGGGTCTACAATTTTTCATACAAAAATTGGATCAATTGAGCCCAAATTTCTTGGTCAAGCTATGAATTGCAAAAATATGGGCGAGGACAGAGTCTAGCCCATATTTTGATTTTAAACTCATAACGGACCAATAAAGTTTGGGGTTCATTCGAGCCAATTGTGGGGATGATTATGTTTCGGATCCGATATTTTAAACACTGGGATTCCTCAAAAAAATGATAATCAATTGGATTGTTCTACTGAACGCCTGACCTGAAGGCAAAATGTAACCACAGATTTGCAGAAATTTTTCATTTTTCAAAAATTTTGCCACAGAGTCAATCATTTTACGAAAAAAAGAGCATTACCTTTGAAAGAGCCATTCATCATTAAATTTGGGCTACAAAGGGAGTCATCGTTGGTATACCGAATGGCCGAAAATGGGACACCAAGTTGTGGTACCTCCTCCTATCATTTGAATCGGATCTGGCAGCTCCATAAAGCGAGCCGAATATCACTCTCTTTTTTTCCTGAGTTTTTATTGCCTTTTCTTCCTTTTCTTCTTTTTCCCACATCAAATCAGAGATGTTATTAGAAGGACTTAATTGTACTAACCTTACCAATCAATCCATTATCTCCATTTGTGATAGTCTTGCAATCTTAACAACTAGAGTTTACGTCCTAATATACAGCAAGGGGGAATTAATTTGTATTGTTTTTGAAAAAAGACCCACCCTATATCGTACTCTACTATAACCCTGTGGCAGATATGCCTTGGTTGCCAATTTACACTGCAAACCAATTCAATTATCCCTCCGAGATAAACTGTAGGCCCGCCTCAACATCAATCAGGATACCAATAAATTTAGTGATGTTAAGTGGCTCTGAGGAAAACCTATCATCCCAACTTACCTGTAGGTTTTCTGGCTAAGTGGCTTTAATTTCTGTAGCAGGCCAGGATTGCATTTTGGGAATGATTTCTTTTCTTGGCAAGCAAGAACTGGGGGGATGGGACTTTACAATTATGTAAAAACTTAATATTGGTATTGATTATATTCTAAAATGACAAAACCACACAGGACCCACCAAACCACTAGCATAGTTAACGCAATATAAATATTATTTGATATTAATATACGATGGCATCCTTCAGAGAACATCCACCCCAAGACACTCCTCAACCGCAGGCCCAAGCTCATCTTCAAAGCCACAGTTCAGTACAAACCAAATGCGAGCATTAACTCACTAACCCATTGTGTACTCTGGACACCATACATCATACCCAGAAATCGAATGACCGACTCATTCACTACATCAACGTAGGCTTGTGATTGAACCGTGCACCGGAAATTGAGACTGCTGCCCTGGGGTAATGTGTCAGTTCTTCCTCTCATTATCTATCTTTTCAATCTGGCCAGTCGTATTCGGGTCATCACCTGGCCGGCATAATAGCCGCCATTCAATGGCCGCTTTATCGGACTGTCAAGGGCACTTAATTGCTCTCTCTCGTTATATTGAAATGACAAAGCGTCTTCGTATGGCTGAAGGACGTGCGTGAATATTAATTGAAAATGGAGAGCTGGTTACATGTGTATACTAATATTGTTATTGTCTTCATGACTGTGAAAATTTGTGCTGGTAATCTGGAATGAATTCCACAAGTCTCAAATCTCTGGGCCCCTTAGGCGAGTACAGTCAATCAAGATATTTTCCCTTTTTTTTCCAAAAATAAAAAAAAAAATGCATTTTTTATGAGTATATTCAGAATCTGCATCAAAAATGCATTCAAATGGTTCAAGCCTAGGTCAGTGTTTTTTGAGATGGCTCCTCAAATTACCTATGTGGATAACAGCTACAGAATCTACCGGAGTTGGAAGAGCTAAGGATGCTTGCAGGCCTGTATGCAGGGTTGCACCCCCCCAAAAAAATTACACAAAAGGTCCACCCTTTTGCTGAATTTTGCATAGAAAGGTCCAAAATTTTAAGAAATTTTGACAATAAAGTCCACATTTTGGTAATGAGATGTTAAAAAAATCCAAAAAAGGATAATTTTAGGGGGATTAGGTCCACTTTCACAAAAAAGTCCACTTTTTGGAGGTTCTGCACCCCCCCAAATCCTGCATACAACCCTCCCAGGGCTGTACACAGGATTTTTTTTTTTGGGGGGGGGTGCGGAACCTCGAAAAAGTGGACTTTCTGGATGCATGCCAAGTGAGCTGCACTTTTTTATTACTGCCACAAATCCCATCACATTAGCCACTGGGTCATAAATTCCATTCCATAATTTTCTGTTCTTCACATTCATCCTACAGGCCAGTGACGTGCAATGACTTTGGATCAAGAGCCATCACAATTTTGCAATCATCTGATTTGAACTAGCAGAGTTCATGTTTTCCCTAATACTATCTTATTGTCACTTGGTTTATTTCATTGGGGACTATAGCCACCTTTCAAAAATGTGAAATTCAGAAATTCAACCAAATCCTTACTACTGACACGCAAATATATATGCACACACCTGTAAAAACAATTAAGCTAACAAAATACTGTTTAATAGGACAAACGTTTGCAGTTTGCAAGGTTTTATTGAATGCGGTTTTGTGGCTAGCTTCAAAATTGTAAATTAAAAATCCTAAAATATTTGCCACGAAATTGCCTGCAAGACTGTTCAGAACTGAAATTCACAAAAATAATGATGCTAAAATAAGCTACTATACTGTAAAGTATAATTAGGTTGTCAGTTTGGCATAAAGTGTACTTAGAATGTCGGTTTGGCATAGTGCACTATAAATCACCATTTATTATTTCTTTATTATTTTATTGCAGTAATAGCTTTGGCCTTTATGTCAAAACAAATTAAGTCAGAATTTAAAAAAAAATATACACAAAAACCCAAAAGTTGGACTTTTGGGCACATTTTGATATATATTTTAAAAATACATCAGTCCTCGGACCGCTTGTGTCACCTGCCGTCGCGGTTTGTGAATGATAGGCCTCACATAACCTTTGACCTTGGTATGTGACCTTTGACCTTGGTATGTGACCTTTGACATCATAAACAAATGAGGGATTGCATGTAAACTCAATAAATCAAGTTTGGTTCCAATGGAACTTCAACTTTTCAAATGAGGTCAATTTTACATTTTCAGCCTATTTTACAATTTGACCTCACATGACCTTTGACCTTGGTACGTGACCTTTGACCTCATCAACAAATGGGGGATGTCATTTTACACCTGTGACCCAAGTTTGGTTTCAATTCATCAAAGTATGTGGATATTACAGGCAAATGTTAACCCTTTTTCACAACAGACATCAACAACAGACAACAGACATCAACAGTGGACAAAAGTGATCCCTATGTGTCTTTCTGCCTTAAGGCAGGCGACACAAAAAAAGATGAAAATTAGACACTTTCATATAACCAATGTACATTGATGGCACTCCCGTCCAATTTGATTGGGTAATTACATCATATAACACCAGAGACATGATAACTTGTTAAGAAATGCTTCAATGTAGGAAGGTCTACTTAGAGGGAGGTTACTCAGAGGGAGGTTACTCAGAGGGAGGTTACTCAGAGGGAGGTTACTCAGAGGGAGGTTACTCAGAGGGAGGTTACTCAG
>JAMKCH010055207.1:0-16231 GCA_023653785.1 Ophioderma brevispina | reverse complement strand
AGGAAGGGATTCAAAAACCACCCTTTGATCATATTCCTCTGCCGCATCGATGATAGGCGTCATCATGGCTGTAGAATTGTTGAAAACTCTATTTCCGAACACGTAAAAATTGTAAATAATATTGCATATTACCACATGTTCCGGCGGTCTCCGGTGTGTAACTTGTTGTTGTTTTCGTATATAAGAAGTTAATGTACATCGTTATGCGTTCAGCTTACTGCCGCAATACTGCCCATGTGAAATAATAAGGATGAAAGTTTTACTACCTTGAAAGTGTAACGGGTGGGGGGCGTCTTGATTTTCGTTCCAGCTCGTTCCATGGGTTCTGAAAGTGACCTCGAACAGGACCAATTTTCATTAAAATTACCCGGCCCCTCATTGGACCAGCTTTGGTGAAATTATACAAGATTTTTTTCAGTGAAAATATAACCTAACGGTATCACATAATATGCACCTGACTGTTGCTTTTTTTAAATTAATTTCCATAGTTATTATCCCATTATTACTCTCTTTTGGAATTACACTTATAATGTAATTATAACATTTACTTGTAGCAAAATATTTTTGATTAATATTGTAACCAGTTATTTTTCACTGAATGAATTAAATTTCCACAATTATTTTCATATTGTTTTTTGCTGTAGGCCTATCTATTATGAACAAATAAAAATGATTGAAGATTTGAAGGGGTAATTTGTCCGTGAGATTAGACCCCTTGCGGGGCCTGTTCTGAATACATGAAAAAAAAGTAACATTTAAAATACAAGAAATTGACACTTTTATACTTGCCTAGAAAAAAATACACTTAGGGTTACTTTGCTGATATGTTTAGGTTATTTTTCCTATTTGTAGGGCATTGAACCAGTCACAATCAACAACTGAATTTGTACCCCCCGCGGGACTAAACTTGATTAATTTGAATTTGATACCCCTAACTGTAGTCCCGCATTTTGCAGCTAGTCCCTCTTTTTTTCGGAACGAGCATGGGTTCCCGAGCAAAATCACAGAACCACCGGTGCGTGTGATCGTTTTCCATGGATCGGCATAATGTTTGAGTATTCGCTGATTCCCGATTACCCGGGATCTTTACGCAATTAAGAAACACCCACGAACTGAATTTCTCGAGCAGAATTCTGAATAGGATTATCCTCGGAAGGGCCATTGAGAGAATATGAATAACAATTGGCAATTCATAGGGCGGCATATAGATCGTTTCAACGGTCAATGGGTTTTCCCCCCCCCCCCTTGTGGTCCTTCTAATCTCTTTTTTCCATGGTGTGACCATGGAGGTTAGGGAGAAGGAGAAAGCTCGTCCCTAATTGCAATTACGCACGCATTATCCCAATTATATCACTTGGCAACCATTGTAAAAAGGAATAGACCAACAAAAGCCGCTTCTCGGCAGGGAGTAATCTTTCATTCCATGATCATCGCCGACAGAAGCTGTGCACGCTCATTGAACGATTTGAAACCTGGCGCAGAAAGGTATAGCCCCGATGCGCAGTGGTTCGGGGTGTTTACATGTGGAGACGAAAACAACGCGATTGAGTCGATTTACTCCGAACTTCTGAGTATTTCAGTCCAAAAAATCGGAGATAGCATGGTCCTAAGATGAGTTCCATTGATTTTATTTTTTGAAACTTGGATGTTTTGAACGCCGATTTCTTAAGGTATGATATTTGGAGAAGAAATCTAACTTGAATTGGGAAGAAAAATGCCGTATCTAAAAAGGACACCAACCTTGACAGTGCCCGGAGTTGCTCGTTTTTGCAATTTGGTCCCGAAGTGGTCATTATTTTACACAGAATTGTAATGTTGTTGAAGCAGATAAGGTGTGAGTGAAAATGTGCCATTTTGTTTAAAAGGCATCAAATTTGGCAGAGAGGAGAAGTAGCAGGAGAGAAGTAGAGAATTAAATTGGAAAAACAATTGGATAAGGAACCACCTGCACAGGTCAGGTTCAATGTCACCTAGAGGGCACAAAAGGTCAATTGATGTCAAAATACATTAAAACATGCAGAAAAGGTTGCATATAACTCTAAACAACAAATAAACATCTGATTGGATCTTTTGTGACATACATTTCGGACTTAATCAAAGAGGATCTTCTTCATTTAAAGGGACACGAGATTTTATGAGGATACAAATTTGTATAATTTGACGCCTTTGTGTAGAATACAAACCGAGGACATTTCGTATGTTTATTGAACAAAAGAAAGAAAGCAAAACACTAAGTTTTGACCGCCCATGCTGTCCTGATCGGCCGCCGTAAACAAGCATACTCGGATATTTGTCATGCACAAAACAGAAAATACAAAAGCATATTATACACGAAGAGATGGCTTTTGCGGCTGATTGTCCACCGGTTTGATTTATATATTGGTAAAATTGTTTTTTAAAAAATGGGAGGGGGCATATTTTGCTGAAAATGTCCTTTTATCTATTTAAGCTTAATACATGAACATTTCATTGAAGAGGTACTGGGACATAGCTCACTGGGGACATTTCGGTGAATTTGTTTTAAAATGCATACAAGTCAATACATTTTAATCCACCAAAAGCAACAAAATGGAAAACAATCGGATGTATATATTTCTATACCTTTGACACGTCACTTTTAAAGGGGGAAAATCATTAGTGATTTGTCCATTAGAAGATTGGGGGCATGAATAAATAGATTTGGGTACAGGAAGGGGGTTTAGCCAGGCCCAAATAGGACAGGAAGAACAAACACAGCGGTAGGTATGCATCTAAGGAATTACTTGTATTTTATGAGCAGAAGCACCAAGTGAGGACAATGGGCCATAGAGTTAGAAGAGAAGGAGAAAGGAAAGCTCTATTAAAATGTGGTCCATTGACTGCAAAATCTTTAATATTGCTTATAAATTTCACCCACATCATGCGAAAACAAACACATTGTATAGCGAAGCCTCTAGTACCCCTTTTAGCTGCTGTGTGATACTTTCCGTTTGATACCACCAATTTTGTCATGGGCAAAACAGGTGTTGTCGGACCACAAGACTGACAATCGGGGAGTCCACCTTAAGTAATCTCATCTCAAGTGAAGTTTCAGTTGTCTTTCGCTGGGCTCCCAATCATATAATAGAGGTAGGAATGTTTGTAGAGTTTGGTCCTGTAATTTAGGGCTAGATTTGTTCCCAAAATTTGGATCGATAAAAAAGAATTTTTGTTTGTTGCAAACGTTTAATAAATTACTAAAGCCCCCAAACACTAACTTTCAGAAACCGTTTATTTTCAGGAAACAGAAAACAGTGGGTGGTTGTGCTAGGTGAATGGCAGTTAAGGGTCAATGATGGTGGGGACCACCCCCCACCTTCCAAAAAAGTGTGGGAAATTATAATCTGCTTCCTCAATCTACGACCGTGATGTGCGATTTTTGCATGAACTTTATGGAAATTCACTGTCCCCTAGGTTAAAATTTTGCCACACACCGCGATACACCCCCCAAAAAAAAAAAAACATTTCTGTGCTGGGATTGTTCATCTTAAAAATGATTGAGGTTTCCTTTTATTGGGTGCTTTGCTTGCCCAAAAATATTGCTCAAGTAAGTTAATATGAGAACCCCCTTCTTCCTCCCGACCAGTATTAGCTCTGTGTGAAATATGGCCCCCGCCCCAGCCCCCCCCCCCCCCCGCCCCACCAAAGAGTGTTGAAAACAAAAAATGGACAAAAAATAAATGATATAGGCGCCAGGCCTAGGCCCGAGGCTACTTGTTGAATTAATTGCCTCATTGATAACTGAATTTATTCATACTGTATATTTCCTTCTAAAAAAACCTGAATCTATGAAATAGATTTGATTAGGCCTACATTGCAAATAAACAACGTACTACGAATCAATTGGTAATGCTGTGAATGCATGTGCATCAACATTGCATCGAGACATTACAATGCTGTGGTAAATATGGCGAATGAGGATTTTAGGAAGTCCATTTTAACAGATACTTTGTGCACGTCATGTGCTTTCAAAACATGTATTTCTCTGAAAAGTGAAAATCGGGACTATCACCAAGAGGTCTAATTTTATTTCACCAAAATGTGGGCCAACTTCGGGACAAAATGAAATAAGACGGGCAAACTTTGGACCACTGCTGAAGTTTGGTGTATTGCATTGTTTAGATACCCGGGCATTTTTCTTCCATTCAACTTTTAGATTTGTCTCCAACATATACTTTTAAGAATACGGCGGCGCTACAAAAAACAAAGTTTTATTTTTAATAAAGCCGGAAAAAGTACGAGTTAAAAAAATATATAGAAAATCATTGTAAACATCTTAGGAACATGTTATCTCGCTTTCTAATAAAATGACCACAAATGATCCGAATGATTCTTTGCGCTGTCTACCTATGAAGATGATTGACGGTTTTAGGACGTGGGTTCCATGTCTAAAAATTATCAATACTCCAGGTATTTAATTGTAAACATTTAAGCCACGTTTCATGCTTTATAAGAAGAGCAACAATATATGTCGACTTATCCTGCTTTAACGATGCCTTAATCGATGCAATGTTGATGCCCACATTGCTATTCAGCATCAATATCGATCCTCGTGTTGTTATTGTTCCAATTTACAATAGTTTTACGAACCTGTGTTACAGGGCGGCGAACTCATGTTGATCATCGGTTCAAAGGGATTTGGAAAGAGCTTTCTCCTTCTCGCCTACCTCCATGGGTAGACCAAGATGGCCGCCCGTTCTCCATTAATCTATTATACAATTACTGTTGTGAGCCAATCCATTGTATAGAGATCATGGTTTACAGTGCGGACTGCGATTTAAAACAAATATACGCGACCCCTTTCAAATGTCCACGTTTTCATGGAGTTAGTGTTTAGGGCCAACTAAAACTTGATAATCACAAAATGATATTTTAAAAACACCCCTCTTAACATTTTTCTCATATCACTGAGGGTTTTAAAAAGTGTAGTTTTTTTGCAATAAAAAATTTCATAAGACGAATTTCGCTCTATCCTTTGTGTGCAAAACGAAGTTCAAAAGGAGGAGGCTTGTGGCAAACTTGCACGTGATTATGCGCGTATGGCTATATTTTCGCTGACTTCTGTTTCGGGATTGCATGCGGCGTTGTAATATTCCCACAGGGAAAAAACTGGTAGCTTCCATTGATCGTGTACCGTTGTGTATATTGGTCGAGTAATTGGATTTTTTGCAATGGAATACTCAAATGGCAATGAGAAACCATCTGATACGTTGATGTAGGGATATTTCTTATATAGGTTGCCGATAGATTATCCCAAATATAAATCGCTTTAATTTGTCAGGACACCTATATTTAAAATTTGGGTTTATTTGGTGATTTTAGGCGTCCTTTGGTGTGATATTGTTGTATTTCCTCTCTGAGAGTTTTTTTAAATGTGAAAGAAAGGAACATGATTCAAAAGTTGCAATTTTCCACAGACTACTGTTTATAAGTGACGTTGTATGTGTATAAGGATTCCACACCGGCTAAAGAAACATGAAAAAAACAGAGGTAAGCAAGCACCCGCTGCCAAATGGTGTTGTTGTGCCACCGGTGTCCCCTAAGAGAAATGTTGAAATCTGGTTTGAAAATCATGGTGCTATCAGTATTAAGTATAACATCTGTAGGGAAATATCAAAAAAGGTGCATTGATACTTTTATTTTGATCTGACATAACTAATTAATCAACCAGTACAATTCTTTTAAATTTCTCCCCAAGTCCGTTTCCTTATTTCTCTAACCTTTTCTTAATCCTATTTCTATCTCTCCTTCCGACATTTTCCTCACCTTTTTTACCTTCTTCTATCTCTGCTTCCTCATTTTGATATATTTTTACTACCTCAGCAAGACTGTTGACAAGGTCTCTCCTTCTTCCAAATTCGCGTATCTCGTTTTTCAAGTTAAGTGTTGTTTAGCTTAGATATTGTTTGTTTTTGTTTGTTAGTCTCGTTTTTTGTTTATTTATTTTTTTAACCTATGTAAATTCTAATCAGCCTCTTACGGTAATCATTATTGTTTAATATGAGGATATTTACTTGTATGTATACAGGGCCCGCAATAACCATAAGCCCTACCGGGTTGTCCATTACTGGTTCCTAGCATATCCCGGAGCATATATATCAATACACTCACCAGTTTATCTTAATTACAGTCTACAATTGCTACCTTATGTACTATTAAGACACACGGTAGGGTGGACACCAAGTTTTAAAAAATACAATCTGAAAAAAAAACACAAAAGCCAAAAAACATTAAAACAGCCAAGATACAAACGACACACACCGTGAGTATATAAACAGAAACAAACAATCCCTTTGTTTGACGCGCGTTTGACGGGAAATAGCACTATGTGGCAATATCATCAATAATCAACCGCTTCGCAACACACAACCAGAGCATGTATTTCCCCACAAAAGTTATATTGGACACATTTCAATCATGTGCAACAATGAAATACGAAACTGAACTGAGGATGAATTAGAAGTCTGCAAACGGTCACTATAATGAATTATTAGTGGCAGTTGCGAACTCTTACAAGTGGTCACAGACCTACAGCCTTTATTACAAATGTATAGTAGCCAACTTAACACATAATTTTCTAGTTATCCTCATGATTGCTTTTAAGTGATAATATTGAAGATAATTCACTCTATGAAAGAAAATGACGTTTAAACAAAAAACGGGATTTCTTTGTTCAACATCACTACGAACCCTTACCATACCACGGATTCTTTTTGATTTCCCCCCCACGTTCGCGTTTCTCTTATATTATGGGCGCGCGGCGGCGGGCGAGTATGGCGCGACGGCTTATTGCCATGCACCTGTCTTCTGCAGTTGGGATAATGTACACGGTCCTGGTTATCGAATTTTGTTTACCTATGACTCACTTGTTGACATTCGGCCGCCCTCTGTTGTTTTTCCTGGCCAATGCAAAATATTACAGTATTTTCTGTTACAGACCACATAACATCTGGTTATAAATTACTTGCAGAATCTTTTCCTAATCTAAATTGGTCACAAAATGCAGTCTGGTAGCATTAGCTTATTATGGTTGATAATAAAGTTAGTATTATTTAATTCGAAACAAAAGTTAACCGCAAAAAACAGAATTTCCCCATGCAAAGTATAGGTGCTTTTGCCCTGCCGTTTCTTCTCTACACCACAGGGGGGGCCATAAACATAAACAAATGTCACCTCATCTATAAATGTAAATTGTCTCGCACTATTTCTTATTGATAAAGAAGAAGCGGGGAGTGGAATCAAAATTATTAAAGGGGCTTGTTCTATTTATGTGTATTGGTGTTTCTCCTACTTGATATGAGATCCGGCACTTGCACATGCACCCATCAAGTAACCGTGGGAAACAACTTGGGTTTTGATGCTAGACGCAATATGACGTGTTGCAAAGACCTATTCCATACTGTTGCTAATATCGATGGTTACCACTAAAACGCGTTTTTTTGTTTATAATAGCTTGGGATTGAAATGATTTGAGTGCTCAATTTCAGGACGACACTGAGAAAAATACGGCCTTTTCATCCGATATCAAAATCGATACTACTTCCGGTAAAAGCATGGGGGTCCCCCAAAGACGATCGGAACACGCACCTTTAATATGTAAATTAAAATTAATCATAGAGTTTTTTTTTACTTTTTTTATTTTTTTCAATCATAAATTTGTTAAATGTGAATGTGTAGGTAAGGCTGGAGCCCTGTCAGTCATAAATCTATACTATTTGCGTTAAATGTAATAAGCTTCCTTAGTGCCGATCGGGTCTAAGGCGTTGGACGTTGTTTGCTTTTACTTTTGGCATAGTCCTCCCTCTTGTTGTCGTGTCGAGTCCGGCGGTAGACAGCGGCTCGGGGAAGACGTGGCAATCAAGCAGTGTTCTCCTATGTTTACGGGATGAACATGGAATCCGATTACTTACCACCGATTATCCATGGACCAATGGATGGCGCTGTTCTATATTACTAATGACCGTGTATCTGCAGCCTTTAGACATGAACAAAACTCAGTGACTGCTTATATAGGGTCGGAAATATGAATGCATTTAGAGGGAGGGGAGCTTGCACACCACGTATGTCCCGTTGTTTTTGTATGCTAACTCATATTTAGATATAATTCGTATCCATATATAGTAATGTTATCATAAAAAAAATCTCCTACTGTCACTTTATAGCGTTTGAGAGGGGGTATTCAGGGTTTTTCCTATTTTAAGTAGGTTTATCAAACAAATACATAAATTTCATTTTTTCCTTGATTTTTCAAATTTTGGGGCTTTATTTTAGGCCAATTTTGAGCTACAGGAAGGAAAAGAAAAAAAATCGCCCGACCGACCCTACTCGAACGTCCGTCGCCGCTAATAAGTAAAACCGGGTTTTTTCGTAGCCTATAAAACATAGGTCCTAATCTATGATAAATAAACGCACATGAATGATATTTTGTATTAATACAAATTATCATTTATTGTCAATTATTACACGAGATATTGTTTTATAGGCCCCTTGTAGGAGTACAGTTCTTCTAGAAACCAGAACTAGTTTTTGAAAGAAATGTTAAAACACATGAACGATTAGGCCTAATAGGAAAATTCTTTGCAATTTTCTAGGTTAAGTTCTATACTTCAAAGCGCCGATGGGCTTACTTTGGGCATTTGGATGAAAAAACAAAAAGAGACTGAACATCGAAAAGACACATGAGTTTTAGTGTAAAAGTATCAGCTATTACACAGCTAATATTATTTTCATCAACGCGCTTCCTGCAAAACGAAATTACACATTAATAACATACAAACTGTAATACAAAATTAGGGCCTATCCTATATTAGTATCTCGTATGAATATACAGATATTTGATATGAGTAAGGCCTATATGAGAGACGAAATATGAAAGAACAGGAAATATTTTTGTAGATTTAAAAGCCAAAGATTAACTGATTATGGAGTGGTCCGATTTAAGTATATAAAGTATCATCTTGATAGGAATGGTCTTCACCCCAAAGACACCTATACAAATAACATGTTTGAAAAAGCTAAACGTGCTGCAAGAAGCTGATGTACCCCTACCGAAGTCGATTAAACCGAAGTCGAAAGATTATCCCAGTAATTATCCAATTATGAAAAAAGACCCGATACCGGCGTGTTGATGGTGCGATTGTGGTGTGCAGAGACCCCACACTGCGGGTCAGATGTACCGATTTGTAGGCGCTTTCAAAAGTACCTGTCAATAAATATGTCAATCAACCTGTGGATTAATCAGAAATTGCTCTCCAGTAAAAAACTTGCATCTAATTCTTTCTGAGAATATCTCTCAAAGAAGGAACATGGAGCAAGTTCAGCAGGATCTCTTCATCGCGGAAAAGCTACATTTTCGACAATTATATGTACATCAAAGATAAGGAAGTAAAAGTAGACTCTACCTGATATGCAACCGCAGAAGAAAAACAAGGGTGTAAAGGCCGTGTACGGTGTGTGTGCCGGAGAAAGTGACACCGCAATTGCAAACGTTTCGGAATTGTTTTAGGTAAAAGGAAACCAATAAAAAAAAAAATTGTGTAAACAAAAACAAAAATAATACAAAAAGGATTTGGAAATGTTTGTAATTAAAGGACATATAGAAAGTACATAAAAGACCCAAAAAACAAAATCCATAAAAAAATGCCAACGCCAAAAAAAATAAAATAATTTTATAAGTTTTTGGAAAAAGTGTTTGGAAACAATTATAACAAATTAATTAAAGGGCCTATTATAAGTTTCAATAAAAGGCCCAAAAAATGTGAAATAACTTTTTTGGAAAGAAAAAGTAAACAAAAACATTAGACATGATGTTTTTAGAAAGTCTTTGGAAATAATGGCCTATAAAAAGTAAGAAAACAAACAAAAATTTAAAAATTATTAGAAGGAGTTTTGGAAAGTGTTTGTAATTAATTAAAGGCCTATACAAAAGTTCACAACAGGCAAAAAAAACAAGAATAAAATATAAGTTTTTGGAAAGTGTTAGGAATAATTAATTTAAGCCTATAAAGAGTAAAATAAAAGGACCAAAAAAGAAAAAACAACAAAAAAATGGAAAAGTATTACGAAAAAGAAAAAAACAATGTTTTGAAGACATTTTGAATTTTTTTTTGGGACATTGAAAAAGGCGAAGAAAAAACTATAAGAATCAAAATGAAATGAAAATCAATGAAAACATAAGTTTTTGGAAAGTGTTTGGAAATAATTTTAAATGCATTAAAAAGTTCATAAAAGGACCCCGAGCCAAAAACGATTTTGAAAAAAATAAAATTGGTTTGGAAAAGTATTTTTTTTAAGTATTGGAAAATGACTTAAAAAGGCCAATAAACAATTACAATTAAACGCTTTTTCCAAAAAAAACAAACAGTTTTTAAAAAGACCAAAACTACAAAAAAATAAAACTACGGGACCATTGGTCATTATTACAGCGTTGTTCATGACTCATGGCACTTTCCACGGTACGGTAGCCGCCAGTCTGCATTAGCTGACTCAAAGAGGTCCGCCCCGATACTCAATCAATGCCCTATTGAAAATAGAAAATAATCCCGTCATTGTTATTAATGGTTTTTTAGTGGGGTGGATTTGCAGTCTTCTTCGGACTTCCGGTAGGGCTGCGACAAGGAGCCACCGTCTTCCTTAGCAGCTTGGGCGGTAGCACACGACTTTCAGCACATTAAAAATACCGAGAGTAAGTTAATTGTCTTTACTTATGTCACCCTTGGTCATTGAAGTTTATGAAATGGAGTATAATTCATCTATAGTTCAAACAGTTCCAACTCTTTCTTATTAAGATACACGGTAGTTGGTCCACCAAGTGTTTTAAAAATAAAAAAAATAAGGAAAACAGCAAAAAAGCATAGAACAATCAATGATACAAGCGAACACACCGTGAGTATATTATCAGAAACAAAACTTCCCTTTGTTTTACGCATGTTTGACGAGTAAAAACCATAGGTGGGGGAGTATCGTTAACGACCGCTAAACTCTCGTAATACATAGCTCAGCTGTAAATTTCAACCCCTCAGAAGGATATTTGGTACCATTTAAGAGCAAGATATTGACGGACATCGCCGGCGGATAAGGAGAGAAGGAGGCCCTCTATATCTAATATATATTTCACCATTAATTGAGTGTGTTTGACAACTACTTATCATGTAAGCAAGGTGTTTTTTATCCCCAACATACCACTGTTATCAAGAAAGACAAAATGAGAAAAGTCTGAGAAACGTCGGGGGCATGCTCTTGGCAAAAAGCAAAACTTAAGGGCATGCATCCATTTCAATGACCATTTAGTACTTATATGAAGAAACAGGAAGATGTTGGCTCATAGCTGCCTTTGTCATGGAGCTTTAAGGTGATGCATATAGATAGATTCTTTTGTCCTCATAGCTACAACGAGGCTAACATGGGCAGCCCTTTAAACATACCCAATACCTATGAGCTTATTGCTGCTAAGATGTGGATTATATAACCATCTTAACACCAAGCAGACTCAGGAATACAACACAATGGCCCATGACCGCGCTATTTATATTATCAGCAAGTTAACTACACTATGAGCTAATTAAAATACAATCCCATGGCGCAGTTAAATAGCTTGATTAACATTGTATTGCGTGTAAATACATCCACTGTGTATTTGAGTTGATTTATGATACCCAGACGTTTACAGGTCAGCTGTGTTAAAATGTGCTCATCCAAGGCTACTGAACAGGAGCCTTGAAGCATAACCCCCGCAACCGCGCGCAAGTGGCTGTAAGCTGCTAGAAACTTAAACGGGGATCCGTCTGCTCATTCAGTCCACCGGTAAGGGTATTTAGGCCGGGCTGACATGTTTTCAGTTTGTAGAGTATGGACCCATCTTTTTCACATGTACAGGCGGCGGACAATTGAATATTAATTATTAAAGAAACAAATATACAGATGTTGAATCTTAAAAGGATAACAGCCAATTTGGAAAAAAAAATAAAGATTTGATGACTCCGGCATTGATGGGTTTTATTTATTTGCTTCGGGGGACCATTCAGGTAAAAATGACGTTACGTATCCCTACATTGGAAAAAAAAAAACAACCGATATCGTCATCGTACGTCGGTTTTGGAGATTTCAGTAGGGAAAGGTAAATGTTGTACTGTTTAGACATAATACCGGTGGTTTTGGAAAACAAATAATAGCACTTGGGGCAGAAGGTCATGTACAGACCTTGATTTAACATAGTCGGATTTATATATTGGTCGCCCCCGAAGTGCAAAATGCTATTGTACCTGGGACACGTGACCTGGTACGTGACAGTGACACCAAACTATTCATCTCGTTACCGTTTATAAAAACAATACGGGCAAAGCAGCAAGCATTATGTATCTTGTTGTCACAGCGTATCGATCAAGATGGAGCCTATTCATGTGGTTCTGTTATTTTTTGTTTTTTTACAGATAGGGTAGGACACGATCTTGATCGATTTGGGCAGTGGAGATTTCCAAAACGGTAAGTTTGTGGAAAACGACTACATGCATTACTATGGCAGTCTCGGGTCCCAGAGTGACATTAAAAAATCATCTCTTTAAACCTTTGTTCAAAAGATCTATAAATCATAGAAATAAGAAAAAATCTGAAGTTCACAATCAATCATGCTTCTGTTTTAAATTTACCTGGGCATAACTCAAAACTCCAGACACTTCCCCTGCAAAAAGTAATTCTATCAAACATAATACCGTTGAAACATAGGCGCCAGGGCTACAGAGCTATGCGCTATGTAGCCATGCGCACCGAAACACTCTATATCAAAACAGCCCTAGTATAATTATATACACCCCAAACCATTGCACTCCTGGGTAGATTGCATGCCTTACACATAGTGATGTGGTATGGTTGTATGTAAAAAGTCGTTGTTGTTTTTTGGCAATTCCATTAGTGTTCAAAAATGCAAAAAATGAGGTCTTTTACCCCAAGAAAACAGCACGCACTCACTATATTGTTGCTAAATAATATAGCGCAAATCCTTGCAACGCGGCATTGTGGTTCTGGTTGGAAAAGGGTTCAAAATATGGAAACCAATTACACAGTGAAGCCGGTGTATATAAATTTACATTAAAAAACCAATTTTGGCCGAATCTATCTAAAGTGGATTTGTAAAAACTAGCAAAAGGAAGGAAAAAAAAACTTTGTAAGCAAGTCGCTTTATGATGCAAAAAAGTTTCAAGTTCATTCGTTCTCATGAAAAATAGAGGGCGTCCTTCAGTCGTTATCCGGCGATGTCCTGTGAGACAACGGAAACGACGATGTTAGAATGCTTTCAACGTCAGTATAGCGATATTAGTGGCAACATGTGAAACTTAAAAAAAACGGTCCTCACAGACTACAGCCTTTATTACGAAATTAATATTGACAAAATTTAGTACAAGTTTTCTTTTTATCCTCATGATGTGGCCTTTTACTGCTAACATGAAATAATTGACTTCATACAAGAAAATGATGTTAACGGAATTTTGTCAACATCACTATGAACCCTCACTAGCATATTCAACAATTCGCGTCTTGATTGTTACAAGCTTTCTCCGTGGCGTAGCGGTCTAAACGATAGGCGTCATTGATTTACTTTTGGTTAGTCGGTTGTTGTCAGTTCGAGTCTCGTGGTGGCCACCACTTTCGGGCATATTAAAATATGCTAGTATTCGGTTCTGGTGATCATTCTCTTTATTTGTAGGCTAACGGTCACCACCTGGGACAATTGAATTGAAACGATATGGCAGTATATGTAATGTAGGAGTCAGTTATTGTCGGGAAACCACCGAGGTTGTCAGTTTCGATTTTACAATGCATACTTCAATAACAATAGAATGTTGTCTTTGAAGTATTTCGTAAACAAATATACTAAAAAATAACTGGGACGGAAATGCGACAAACAATTGTATGTAAAAAATCCGGTGATTTCAAATTTGAACCGAAAAATTCATATCACAGGAAATATCTGCCGTCTATTGTATGAGCAGCTGATTCATTCTTTCATTACCAGAGACAAACTAGTTTAAAAATTTATCAAGGAAACGAGCAATAAACTAGTGCTCCAGGACAAAAGTTAAGCGGGCCCGTTTACAAGCCACAAATCAGGAGCCCCATATGAAAACTATCGATTCATAATACAACATCTAAATCGTTTGAAAACTTCTCGGGGATGTTTCAAGGGAACAATCGCCCAACTATTATAGCTGCCTTTGAGGCCCACTGGTTCAAGATAAGGCATTATTGATTTTTAGTTGGGGTGTAGTCGTCAGAGAAGAGTCGGTCGAAGTCCGGTCGAGCCTACATTTTCGGGACTTATTCATTAATGTGTGATATATAGTAAGTCTCAGTTGGTGCTTTCATTCTTTTTAGTTGAGCTTGATAATTTATGGTTATAAAATAGAAGAAAATTCGAGTACTGAAAGTACTGACAGTGACACAGTTCAGATAGTTCAAAATTTCATGCTCAAAATGTAATGACAATGAGTCCGGTGTTTAGAAGTGTATTCTGTTGTACAAAGAAGACAGTGTGATGTCAATAAAACCTTTAAATCAGGAAATATTTTCTTCAAAGGTTAAACATTATTTGTGGCCTTCAAACGGCTGTGGTTGTTTTTCGATAAACAGGGCTTATCAGAAGATTTTTATTTGGTGTCTTTCGGAATTTTGGGTTCAGAAACTATGTCAATGGAGGAGGGAGAGACCTAAAAATTCAGTTTGGCCCCGATTTTCGCCACACATGCGGAGAGACGACACAGACGTATTACCATAACACATTATAGCCAAATACAAATTCACACTTGCAAATTCAGTTGGTATCGATTTTTCTTGACAGAACATCAGTTTGAATAAAATGGTTTATTGTGTAAATAATTATAAGTTAAAACTATCTTCAACAAATTAAATTATATTGTTTAATCATAAAAAGTCGGTTATTGATTCTTGAAAATCACTCAATATCAATGTCTCAGTTCATGAACATATGAACTTCAGAGCTTTTGCTGTACATCTCTAAGGTAATTATTTTGCACAAATCAGTATACTCAGCGTAACATTACATTGCGAGAACAACTAAGGATGAAGTTTCTTGCAAATAATTGGAATTAAAACTTAATTCAATATCGCACTGTTTTCAAGCTGAATACAAAAGGGTTTCACCTTGGCTTCAAGTTTGGATCAGCAGATTTCGTGGTTTTTCAACCTAAGTAAACTTTGGTCGTACACCAGCTATCTTGACTTACTTATTTGGGAATTTGAACATTATTTTCATCTCAGCATTTTTCTTTTGTAATCTCCAGGATATTCTTTTTATAATCCTTCAATATTCTCCACCTTCTATTGTGTAACAATAATTTAATGTAAAGTTTTTACTCAAATCACTGCTGATTGAAGAACATGTTCGTCTATGTAAACGATGCATCTGTGTTTGGCTCAAACATAGGCCCAATGACAGGATTTTTTAAAGGTTCTTTCAGCAAAATAGACATAACTTCGTCCTCCCAACCAATGACACCAAATAAAAGTTTTCTGAAAGCCTGTTATCCTCTTTATAGCCAAAGCCAAACATTTGAGTGCAAACATAATTCTTAACTATTTTATTATTTTTGATTCTGAATGTAGGGTTTTTATAATTGACTCACACTGTATATTACAAAAAATATTCTTTAAAAAAAAGATTGGCCTCGGCTAGCTCGGGTTTGCGTAACACTCCCGTAAGGATTTTACAGGATTCAGATAAATTGGAATTCGAATTTTAATGCCAAAAGGGCTAATATTGGTATGTGAAATCCTGCGTTGCTTCGGTGTGTAAATTTTACCTGTTCAGACAAAATGCCACTGTTTAAGGATTATAATCAATGAAATCAGCACCTTTTGCTGCCAAATTTAGTATTTAGTTATTTTCAGACTGGTTTGGGGGTTTTCCGGAGTCTTTTATGCGCTTTTCTCCAGTTTAAAGGATTCTGAGTGATGATCTGTATTTTATAAGCTTGCGTAGAAATTAACATTGCGGTTTTCATTAGAATTTCCACCGTGTCCTGTGGTTAAATTCTCTTTTTCAGAAATTGAGGAGCGTTACGAGAGTAACTCGTTCTTGTCTTTTAAAATGTAAAAATACCCCGGTATTTTACAAAAAGGGACAAAAATATATTCCACAATTTTATGCCCAGTTGAATTATATTTTTCTTTTGTGAAAAAAAGGTCTAAAAATGCCGAAACT
>JAMKCH010055206.1:0-26560 GCA_023653785.1 Ophioderma brevispina | reverse complement strand
AACAACGGTAATTTATGGCATTCTTGCGTGCTTTGGCAAATATGACAGAATGAAAGTGTATCTGATCGCTCGCTTCTAAGGTTCGAGCCGGCAATCATATTATTTTTCAACTTTTTTAGTAAATGAGTGACAGTTGTTTTCATGCAAATTCATGTGGAAAGACGCATTTTTAAGCACTCTTTTTTTTTGCTCTCAGACCCCTCCACTATCGTCAGGCCGTAATAATTAACCATATCTATGGGCTTTTCCTTAATACGATAGTCTTTTACCCAGGCATGTAGAGATCCACGGAATAGACCATTGGGCAAGGAAACTCAAATCCCCGAATGCCACTCGTATTGTTCCCATTTCCATCCGGGAAACGGTGATTCATGTCTGACGGCGGCACCCTCCGCGGTTTCTACTCGAGTAGATTTAGCGGGTGTGCACCGTGTGGGATATGGGTGGAGTTCTGCGGGAACTCGGCCCGTTTCACGCACCCACGCTGGTCGGTGCGGTGAGCTATTCCCTATTCCTGCGACGGGGATGAGCTGCCGCATGCACTGCGGGTGGTGTTCTTTTGATCATGTGGCCTTGACGTCTAGACAGTGTTAGACGACCCGGTCATGCTTTCTGGGCGCCCACAAACATGTACCAATTGATCGGCTCAACACTATTCACCTCGGGACAATAGGTGGCTAGGTGGCTCCAGGTTTCTTTATTCCTCAATTCCCGTCGGCTTGGCCTGGGTCTAGAGTGCGTGGTACTCCACCCGTATGGCCGCTTAATGACTCTCTTCCCCCACCACTTGCTGCCTGCTGCCATCGCATTTGGCCTGGCCAACAAGGGGGGGAGTTCATGCTGCCTCGCTCTTATGGGAATGTGGCCCTCCTGCATATGCCTACTTGTATTGGGCATATGATGCCGGGGATGGCATCACCTGGTGTTGCCTGGGTATTATCAGTTACCTTCTTGTTTCCCTCACCTAATACACGCACCCTTCTCCGCGTGTATGGGGCGGTAGTGTCTTGGCACCCGCCCAGGTGGCTGATAGCCATGCTCATGCTGGGGGTCAGGCATGCGGGGTACCTTGCTTGGCAAGTTAACCAGTGGTTCAGTGTAATTCTCTAGTGTGAGCGTGGGTACTCCCCTCTTCGGCTTCCGTTAGTCAGGCTTGCCTACTCCACTCTCAGTTGAGGGCGAGGTGGGCCCGACTCGGTCTAAGGCGCTGAACGTCGGCAGGGTATAAGATCGACGCAATTGGCCCTGGTTTCGATCCCCCCTCGAGATTCGGGTTTCTTGGTCATACCAAATAGTTCCTATATGTCGGAAATTGCAATAAAATCGCGCAGAGTGTGATTATTGAATTCTCCTCACTCCCATCCATTGCATAAAATTTGGCAGGTTATGCAATGGGGTGTCCCGTTGCCTCATGGTTCGGAGAGTCATGTAAAGCTGTTGGTCCTGTGTGGTCATTTGAGTCAATCCTGAGCATATAAAAAGTTGCAGACCTCATCGAAAAAGAGTAGGGGATCATCCCGGGTCTATTACTGCCTCATCACTCTAGGTACCATAGTCTTCTAGTGTGATGCGGCCCGCTTAACTGGAGGTTAAATTGATCCAGATCCAGATCTGTGGGGATGCAGCTTCACAGTCGGAAGCTGGCCAGACAGAGTCGGGCTCTGGGTCAGAGTCAGATTCGTCAGGCAAAGAGTCTGTTGCTGTGAGATAGGGTAGCTCAGTGGCTTCCATTCCATCTTCTCAGGAGCAACCTCAAGGTGATTCTTCTGATTCTTTCCCACCGGATACCCAGTTGATCCTACAGTCTATGGCCAAGTCATTAGGCCATACTGTGGATGCGGGGGCGTCTGCGGATCCTCCGTCTCTGCGGATTGGAGGGTTAAATCAGAAGCCTTCATCAGCGGGGCCGACTTTGTCCTGAGATTGGTGTCTGATACTGAATCTCAAACCGCTGAACAAGTTCATTTGGCCAAGAGATTTCGTATGGAGACACTATCCTCTGTCCTCAAGTGTCCTATCAAGGGCGCATGGGCAACTTCTCTCGACTTGAAGGACGCTTATCTGCACGTTCCGATAGCTCATTCCGATCGCAAATGGCTTAGTTTTCGGGTGCAGGGGCAGGCATACCAGTTTCAATACCTGCCCTTCGGCCTGTCAACGGCTCCTCGGGTTTTTACCCGCGTCGTTCAAGCTGTGGGAGCGTACCTCAGACGACGGGGAGTGAACATCAGTACGTATCTCGACGATTGGCTGATTCATTCGGCTTCTCGAGATTCTACTGTCCGGGATACTGCATTGGTGGTAGACACGGTATCCCACCTGGGCTTCATTGTCAATCACAAGAAGTCCAACTTTGTTCCTTCTCAAACTCCTTTGTTCCTGGGTGCGAAGGTGGATCTGGTCCACGGGCTGGCTTTTCCATCACCAGAGCGGGTGTTGAACACCCTGCAGTGTGTCACGCTTCTGAGCGAGTTTTCAGTAGAGCCGGCACGCGCATGGCTCAAGGTGCTGGGTTTAATGGCCAGCCTAGTGGACCGAGTCCTGTATTGTTTCAATATGCGGGCGATACAACTCCATCTTCTAGCGCATTTCAGGCCCAGTCGTCATCCTCTGTCTCACTCAGTTCCGGTGACTCAGCTCATCAGGGACAAGCTCGCTTGGTGGAAGCACCGTCCCAACCTCGAGGTGGGGATGGAGTTTCCGGCTCGTCCTTCGGTGCACGTCTTGACGATGGACGCCTCGAAGGAGGGCTGGGGAGCTCACCTGGGAGACCTTCGGGTCTTTGGCAAGTGGTCTCCGAGCAAAGTGTATATTGAATTTCTCCTCACTCCCCATCCATTGCATAAAATGTGCAGTTTATGCAATGTTTGTCGCGGTGCACTCATGGTTCAGAGTGTCATGTAAAGCTGTTGGTTCTGTGTGTCAGTGGAGTCAATCCGGAGCATTTAAAAAGTTGCAATCCCTCATCGAAAAGAGTAGGAGACCATCCCGGGTCTGTTTATCTGCACTCATCACTCTAGTACCAGAGTACTCTAGTGTGATGCGGGAAACCCGCTTTCCTGGAGGTTAAATTGATCGAGATCCAGCTCTATTGGGGATTGCAGGCTTCTCAGTTGGAAGCTGGCCAGACGGAGTCGAGCTCTGGGTCCAGAGTCGGATTCGTCAGGCAAAGAGTCTGTTGCTGTTAGACAGGGGTAGCCATGGCTTCCATTCCATCTTCTCAGAGCAACTCAAGTTCTTCCTGATATCTTTCTCACAGCGGATACCCCTTGATCCTACAGTCTATGGCCAAGTCATTAGGCCATACTATGGTCGAGCGGGGGCCGTCCGCGGATCCCCTCCGTCTCTGTGGATTGGAGGTAAATCAGAAGTCGTCATCAGCGGGGCAGTCTTTGTCCTGAGATTGGTGTCTGATACTGAATCGCAACCGCTTGAACAAGTTCATTTGGCCAAAGAAGAAGATTCGTATGGAGACACTATCCGCTTTCCCCACGTTTCCTATCAAGGGCGCATGGGCAACTTCTCCCGACCTGAATACTCTGTATCTGCACGGTGTCCCGATGCTCATGCCGATCGCAAATGGCTGTAGTTTTGCGGTGCAGGGAGGCATAACCAGTTTCAATCCCTGCCTTTCGGCCTGTCAACGGCTCCTCGGGTTTGTACCCACGTCGTTCAAGCTGTGGGAGCGTACCGCAGACCGGTAGTGAACAGAGTTACGTAATCTCGACGATGGCTGATTCATTCGGCCTTCCGGATTCTACTGACTGTCCGGGATACTGCATTGGTGGTAGACACGGTATCCCACCTGGGCTTCATTGTCCCTCACAATAAGTCCAACTTTGTTCGCTTCTCAAACTCCTTTGGTTCCTGGTGGCGAATGTTGGATCTGGTTCCCACGGCTGGCTTTTCCATCACCAGAACGGGTGTTGAACACCCTGCAGTTGTGCTGCGCTTCTGAGCGAGTGTTCACTCGCGCCGGCACACGCTTGGCTCAAGTGCTGGGTTTAATGGCAGCCTATGGACCAGTCCGTTTATAGTTTCATATTCGGTGCGATACAACTCCCATCTTCTAGCGCATTTCAGGCAGCTTCATCCTCTGGCTCACTCATTCCGATGAACTCCTCTCATCGGGACACAGCTCGCTTGGTGGAAGCACACCCGTCCCAACCTCGTAGCGTGGGGATGGCGTTTTCCGTCTCGTCTTCGTGGCCTCTTGACGATGGACGCCTCGAGGGAGGGCTGGGGAGCTCACCTGGGAGACCCGTGTTCCGAGCGAACGACAATATCTCATCAACATGCTCGAGCTCTGGGCTGTGTTCCATGCTCTTCAGAGGTTTGAACAACAGTTGATGGGCTGAAGGTCACAATCCATTCGGTGACAACTCACGGTCGTGGCCTATTCCAACAATCCTGGCGTGACCATCGTTCCCCTCGCTTGTCTCACATCCTCAAGCGTATCGAGTGGTGTCCAGCAGCCGAAGCATTCATCTTGCTCAGAACGATCCACATCACCGGGACATCGAACGTCCTAGCGGACAGCCTCTCACGGATCAGGGGTCGCGGGACAGGACCGTCAGAATGGTCGCTGTCTCCTCAGGTGGTTCAGACGGTGTTTCAACTAAGGTTGTTTCATCTCAATCTACTGTTTTCGCTTTTGAGCGTCAACTGCATCTTCTTGGTTATTGCTCTCCAAGCGGACGACAGTCGTTTGCGATACGTCTCTGTTTGATACAAAGCGGTATGGCATGAACATACATACGCTTTCCTGCCAATTTCCTCAATCATGGCAAGATTGTACTCAATGTTCGACATCCTTCTAGTGGCGCCATTCTGGCCAAATCTGTGGTTCCGGCCGATGGTGGACCTGCTGGCAGGTCGTCCAAAAAAACGTCTTTCTTCCTCAGATATTCCGGATCTATAATCCGTGTGTCCAAGGACGGGTGAGACAGTCCACCAGCTTCTCAGAACACCTTTCGTTGACTGTGCCGCCTCAGGAATGCTTTGAAGAGGTCGGATTTTCGACAGGTCTGCAATGCTGCTGCCCGTGGTGGAAGGAACTCAACACTCAAAGTTGACTCTGGGCGTCTGTGGTTCCTACTACCAATGTGTCAGTGAGACAGGTGTCTCTCCCACCGCGCTCCTATAATCGCCATTTCGGACTTCCTCCTTACGGACAGGTGCGATCTGGATTAGATACTGCTACAGTCCGGATACCATCTGTCAATTGCAAGAAGGTTCTCTCCCGGGGGTCACGCGTCTAAAGACAATGACGCGATTCGCCTAAACTTCTGATGGAATGACCATTCTCACCTCTTGCATAGAATTGTCCCTACATGGAATCTCAATCTGGTATATGGAAACTTTCAAACCGCTGTGCGAGCCGATGAAACTTTCAACTTTGAGAGATGATCTCTCTGAAGACCGCTATTTCTTAATTGCCATGGCTTCTGGCTCCGCCTTCTTCAGACTTCATGCCTGTCATCATGTGACCAGTTCGGTCGCGGACTGGCGCTAATAGTCCTGTACTGTTAAGACTGGTTTTCTGGCAAGAACGAATGCCCTCCTGTTTACAGTCACCTGTTATTTTTTCTACGTACCTGATTTTTCTCCCTGCAGATGACAATGGGATCGTCTGTCATGGGAGGATCGTGGTAAACTTTTGTCCTGTGCGTACGTTGCGGCTTCTATCTGCAAAGGACCAGCAGCCACTTCGGGGAGCCACGGGTTCAGCTTTTTCTGGACTTTCATAGTCTCCGCATCCCGCGCGCCGAAGCCACTCCGCCGCGCGATGGATTGTCTCTGTGATTGAAAATGCAAACGCCGTTTCTGAGGTCGGTCACGGACTGCACACTCACACAAGTCGATTGCGAGCTCAATCAGCTTTTCGCATTGGTTTTTCGCTTAAGGAAATCGTGTCGGCCGTTTCATGGCAACTGCAACGACTTTTCCTCTTCATCTATATACGGTCATTTCATAGTTAGTCAGGAACAGAGTAACCCTTTTGCGGATCAGTTCTTAGGAATTCGCAAGCTAAATCCAGCAAACACTCGGCAACGCTCTACTCGGTAGAACACGTCAACGGTTTAGTCTGAGCTGTTGTGTGTGTACTTGTACACTGTATATACTGTGTAAATTCCCGATCCGTCCAACTTTTTGTGTGTAACATAATAACCTTCTTTGGTTCGGGATCAGACATGTTCATCACGTTTTTTATTACTGTTTTTCGGTCCTGCTTTATGGCTAGATTATTGGCTCATTTGTACCGTCCGTCCACTGTTCCGTGCCAGTCCCTGGATGTTGATGCACTTTGTCATACATCAACATTGGAAATTAATGTAAGTCAACTTCCTCGCAATAATATGGTCAAAACAGACGTGTTTTTTTACCTATTATAGAATGGAGTAGGTTTGCTTACCTGTCAATGTGTGATTCCCCGTCCCAGGCCCAGCCTCCTACAATGAGCAATTGGTTGATTTGGGGCGCCAAGGTCTTAAGCCAGGGCGAGGGTCTAGGTGTGCCAGACTCAATTTTATGATTGTCATAGAGTTAGGTACCGGGCCAGTTTTATTAGTGTGGTAGTTTTTTTTGATTTGCTTCTTTGCATCTGCCTTTAGGATTCAATTTTTAATACCATCAACATTGACCATAAAGCAAACCTCCTTTCATAATATGTAAACACTTCTGTTTGAACCAAATTGTAACAGTATCTCCACAAACTAGGAAGTCACTCATATAACTTCATGGACATTCCATTTCTGTCGTCATGGACATTACGCTCCAATAACTAAATAGTCTCTTCTAACTTTTGCTTACTTAAATGATGGGCCCCCTATGGTTTTCCCGTGGCATTCTATGGTATCCTAACATGTGATGCAATTACACTTCCATAAAGTAAAGTAAGTATCCACTGTGTCAGCAAATTTTTTGACGTCGATGAAAATGGAATCACTGATATAGAACAAATAGATGAAATAATATATTGACAATTTGTACAACACTCATAACAACTCTGCATATGACTGTGTACAATAATATCTTACATTTTCCCTTAATTTTCTCTCATGTTGGACCAAAATTATTAGTTTCAGATTGTTTTTGATCCCTGAAAGATTTTTAAAAACAACAGTTACCAGCATACTTTCAGCTTCTATTTGAAAATTCTCAACTTATATAGCATCACATGGATGGCTAGGAATGTGGTCTTCGTATTTCGTGTGTTTATATATCAGGGGCTACATTTCTTAATCATATGGTGATTACTTTTGTGTTGGGTAGGGGTGGGTGTGGGTCCCCGAGCCCAAACATTACAAAGGATATCTATAGTGAATAATGTTATAGCATTCATCACAAAACCTCTGATAATGCGCCAAAAGACAAATTAATAATTAAGATAGTGTAATGTCTTTTCACTATATAATTGTCATTCCATGAAAGTGAATGGTGTAATAAGAGTTGTGTGAGATCGGTGATGCTTATGGGAGTGAGACGTGGTGTCTGAGTGAAAATGAGATGGGGATTTTGAGGAGGACAAGAGAGAGCAATTTATGAAGCGATGGTTGGTGTGAAGTTGATGGACAGGATGAAAGCTGAGGACTTGATTCAGATGTTGGTTTTGCAGGGCGGTGGACCGATTGGCGAAGGGAGAATGTGTCCGTTTGGGTGATGGGCATGTGTTGAGGAATGATAACAAGCATTTGTTAAGAAGGGCTTTTTGAGTTAGAGGTGGGGCGGTTTGAGTAGGAGGGGACGTCCCATAAGACATGGAATAAACAAGTGGAGGAGGGAGAGTAGGAGTTTTGGGTTGAGATGGAGGATGCATTGAATCTTGTGAGGTTGAAGGAAGAAGTAAGGGCTGTTGCTGCAAATGTGAGGTTAATTCGGCCCACCCCGTTGACGGGGAATAAAACCGGCTGTAAAACTTTTGTTTAGTATTTAGTAGTAATAGTGCCACTACTTGACCATTACACACACTGACTACAGGGTTTGCTTTACCAGTATCCCTTATTTAGGAAGCAAATCTGAATTGTTGTTGTAGAAGGAGGGATTGGGGTGTGGGGAGGAGATATGGTTTTGTGAAGGATGCGCCTAGGGTTTTTGGGAGGAGGAGACTCGGGTTTTGGGAAGAGGAGATAGGGTTTGGGACGGCGGGAGATGGGTTGTGGGACGGCGGTGATGGGTTTAGGAAGGGGAGCATTGTTGTTGGGAAGGCGGTGCTGGTTGTTGGGACGGGGCTGTGTTTTGGGAAATGGAGGTGGGTGTTTGGGAAGGGGAGGTGGTGTTGGGAGGGGAGCTGGTGTTAGGAGGGAGCTGGGTTGTTGGCGCCGGGGCGATTGGTGTTGGGTGCCGGCGGCGCCTTGGTAGTTTGGCCGGGGGCCACTTGGTGTTGGGCCTGGGACGCTGGGTGTTGCGCACGGCAGCTGGCTGTGGTGGCCGGGGGCGGTTGGTGTTGTGCTGGCGCTGGCTGTGGCCCCGCGGCGCTGGACTTGGTGGGCCGGGGTCGCTGCGTCTCTGTGCCGCGGCGCCGCTGGCGTGTTGGGCCGTTCGGCTGGGTGTGGGGTTTGGGTGTTGGGCCCGGGCTGTTGTGCTTCGGGTCCCGGCGTGCTGTAGTTTGGCCCCGGGCGTTGGGGTTTGGCCCGGGCCTCCTGGCTTGTGGGGCTGTGCGCCTCCCGTGCGCTGGGGTGCTGTGGCCGGGGCGGTTCCCTGTTGGGCCAAGGCCCAGCTCGCGTTGTTCGTAAGGGAAGTTGGATGTTGGGAGGGAGTTGGTAAATGTGGTAAGGGGAATTGGGAAGGGAAAGATTGGGGGTGGGGAAATGCCCACGCCACATGTTTTCGCACTGCAGAACTTGGCAGATAGTATCATAGTTTGAATGTCTCTCATTGGTTTTATATTACATGCCCACGACAACTGACCTGAGTGCATCACTCAATAGTGACAATTTTGGGTCCTACCATAGCTCGAGAAAGGGTTGAAAGTGCGCATGTAATGTGTCCTGGCATTACGTGTAATTACGATGGTAATGTCCATGACGGCAATGTAATGTCCGTGATGCTTCATTGTCATATTTTTATGCAGTTGGTTATTGCTTTCTTTTTTTCTGCTCACATGGGTGCTCACAATTGGGTGTAATTATTTATAAACAATGTTTTAAAAAATCAATAATAATTATAATAATCCTTTTGTACTGAGAAGTAACAAAACTACGTATCAAAAAATGTCATGACATTCATTATGTAAAGTCAATGAGGAAAATTAACATAGAAATTTAGTAACGGCATTTATGGAAACGGGGGAAAAGACTTAATTAAGTTTAGATATTAATGGCCCAGAGCATTATTCTTCACTTATCTGTTGAAAATAATGTCTGGGAATGCCATTTCAATTTTTTTGATGCTAGGACCACTTATCGTGAATCGCCCATATACTACTTCCCCCATAATTTATTCTACATATGTTACCTCCAATAACGTGTGTTACCCTTTATTCTAGGTTTATAAGGGGTTAGATTTTGAGGCAACATTGCAGAGTCCAAATGATGGCCAATGCTTTCAAATCCATCTTTCCAACAATAAGGGGTCAGGGGTCCATGTTGTATCGATAGTTAACAAATCACTGTCAATAGTGATAATGACCTTTCCCGCTGTGCGTGACATATTGAAGCCTCAGGCTATTTTTTAAATAAGGCGTTTGTTTCTTAGCGCTAATTCATCATAAAGGCGTAGGCTCATTTTTCTTATCCAGGGGAGGTGGGGGGCTTCGATGTTAGTAATAAAACAACTTCTTCTGAATCTGAATAGAATTGACACCAATTATCATTTGATTATGCGTGAATCACATTCTCTGAGACTGCAGGCTGGCAAAAATATGGTGCTGAAATTTGTCAGCACTGTCAGGCACTGTCTTTTCCCACACCACCAGCGAACAACTCGGGAAATGAACCGATGTTTCCCTAGCCACCAACGCTAGCACTCGTATCTTCCTTGACCGCACCTATCATTTCCCGCATCGCCGTACATGAGAGTGATGGAACTTCCCATTGTACTATGGGATATCGAAGTGTGTTTTTGGTATAGAATCCTACCTCAACCGTAAAAGCTCACATGTGTAAAATGGCTTACTATCCATTTGCGATTAAAGCTTTCCGTAATAAGTATAATTTAAAAACAGCCGATTCATAACATTTACCCTCGCTCACCTTGCATCAGTTGCGCGTATGTACGTACAACTACACCAAACAACCATTGCATCATACACCCAAGCCGAAGCCGCTGGTATAACTGTTCTTTTTTCCCATTTTTAAAAATTCCATCCTTCAAATCACTGCAAAAGTAAGGGATCAACTAATAAGTAATCGTGTTTGGTACATAAACAAAATGATCTTAAGTAAAATTTTGAAATTTGGATGCTGAACTTGGTGTAACATTGCAATGAATGTACAATCATATGATGTAGCATGTCGATTAAACTATCATATTTTACCACTGATTTTTGTTAAAGATGAGGCAACTTAATAACTTAAAAACCAAAATGAAATACTACCCTTCACAAGGTATTTTGTATGAATGATGACTGGACAAGGCTTTTTCTTGGAAATAGTGTTCGTATTTCATTTGGTTTAATTATCCCGTCTGAGCGGGTATATTTTCTTTCTGACGCTAACAGCCCGCCGCCATGTCGGCCAATATGCGACAGCGAGCAAAAACAAATTGGGGAGACTTCTTGATTTTCGTCTTGGAAGGAGGAATTGGCCTGCTTCTTTTGTCATCAAATAGCAAGATCCGGATGTTCATTACCATAAATAACTCCGTCATACATGAAGATAGATTTAATAAATTATGACTTTCTACATTTTGATTCTTGAATGGGACTCTTATTATGAGTTTTGCTGGCAATTTTTTTGGAAAATTTTAAGAGTGGTGACGTCACAAAGCATTGTTTGACGTATTAGTTTTGGCCGCCTGGGGAACCACTCAGATATATACACGCTACGCCATCAGCTTTAATAAACATGTTTAAAAGGATCCGCATTTTTCGCCATCTTACGTCGTTGTGGTAATAAGGGGTAATTTTTTGCACTGTTTTGTACAACCCTAAGCCCTAACCCGGACCCGGGTGGTTTTGGCCGAAATCATCCCAGATGCAACGAGAACATTCTATTTTTTTTTTTATATAAACGGCCCAAATGCAATGAGACACCAATTTGGCCGTTTCATTGCATCTCGGACTTTTTTCTTCCCTGCACAGGAATAATAGCGTAACATCTTACGGCCCGGAGAGCAATGTAAACATTGGGTCATTTTCCCGGAAGACGTCCCAGAGGCAACAAGAACCACGCGTCCTTTGTCGGAAAGACGTCAGATGCAAACGAAAAGCTCGCATCATTTTCCGGGAAGACCGTCCCGATGCAATTGAGAAACGCATTGCGCTAAAGTTCATCTTCTGCCAGTAACGGCCTAGATGCAATGAGAATCATCGCGTCATTTTCGGAGTAGACTCCGAGATGAATGAGAAGCTTTGCACCTTCTGCGGGGAACCGGCCGAGCTGCATGAGAAACCAAAAGCGTCCCAGAGCGAAAAACGTCCCCCCAAAATCAATTAATGCAATTTAAATGTAACTAGAGCGTAATGCTGAATCAACAAAATTCTATTTGTTAACGGGCGAAATATTAAGATTTACAAGGCCTATATAGGTAACATGTTTACGTCTTAACATTTAAAGCTTCCCTCCCCGCCAATTTCGCATGGTTTCACGCAAGGCCTTTAGGAAAAAAAGCGCTGCTGTGGCCAGGGCTATACTTAATGCTAAGCTTTGGTTGTAAATTTGAGGGTTTAAAAACAGGGTCCAAAAGTAAAGAGTTAGGTTGTTTTTGCCGTGCTTTTTTTTGTGGGCCGCCAGCTATAGCTGGCATGACCACTTAGCAATCGGTCGTGTGTATTTGTGGTTTTTTGTGTGTTGTGTTTGTGTGAATGTGTGTGTCAAAAATTGTTTGTGTTTTTTTTAAAATTGACCTCAATTGAAAAGTTTAACTTCAATTGGAACAAACTTCTGTCATAGTCACAATTGGATCCCTCATATGTGGAGAGGTCAAAGGTCTGTTGAAAGGTCACAGGTCATGTGAGGTCAAGTTAAAAATGGGCTAAAAAGTGTAAATGATCTAATTGAAACCTTTGTGAAGCTTCAATCGATGACGCTAGTGAGTATCAACACCTCTTGTCCATTTTAGTTGACTACCATTTACACGCTCCAAGGTATTCTCCTTTTGCAACCAAGTCTCAAAGAATTTTTCAAGCAAAAGTACAATTTGGCTACTTCTCTAGTGAAGCAAAACTGTAAACCTTCAAAAATATTAAGTCCGTACCTTAGCAAATTTGGTCTCGTGGTATCGTCCTTTGCAGAAAGCAAGCTTTTTTCCATTATGGCATTATACTGAATATGCATAGTGTTTATGGTATAGATTGGGTGAAAGTTTGGTTGGTTTGGTTGTTGGTTCGACGGCAAGTTTTTTAGATTTTTAGTTTATGTAGATTGGTATATTTTTTGGAGGTCTTTTAAACCAATTTTGGTGTACGCTGAGAAACCATATCTGGTTATCATTATTAAGTTCTTGTTGGCTATTTTCGATACCCCATGGACATTGCTGCTACAATGTTAACATGATGCCCACGTGGCTTTTCCTCTAAACGATATAACACTAACGTTGACCATTTTAAGGCACCTTGAAAACTGTGAAAACCAGTTCTGGAATTTATAAGTTGTCCTTGAAAGTTGAAGGCATTTATATATTAGATTTTCCTAGATATAATATTCGATCCTATCATAAGATAACCAAAGTGGTATTCCACTTGCGACAGCGGTGGGCATACTTCGGAATATTTTAAAATAACCCTTACACTTGAGACTATATTTGTATTGCGAGTTGGGAAACGACAAACACGCTGGCCTTACTTTTGACGGTTTAGATATGGCAACTGGTTTGTTTAACATATACCAAAAGTTTCAACCAAGGGGGTGAAAATTGAATTACATTGTAGAACTTTTAAATACTGTTTTTTAACTTAGACAACCATATTTATGAAAAGAAATGTGTTGAGGCTTTAATCTTACTTTGAGTATTGTTACCGATATGAACTGTAGAGCATGACCCCTCCATTTTCTATTAAAAACACCTTTAATAATCAGACCCACACTTTCAAGTTGCTATTGCTTGCATATTGAGCCCAAATAATATAGGTACACAAGATCAAGCAATAAGTCGATTTATTGATGCCGATTTTCATGTTCCTGTGGTTTTACTAGAAAAAATTTTGACCAAGGAATCTAAAATCCTCATATTCATCACTGGTTTTGACATCTAAAAGTTTGTCTAAAAAGTTTAAAACAGCTTAAATCCTTGTATTACTTCATATGTGCTACAACCACCTGAAGTAATTAACTGCAAACCAAACATTTTGGAAAAACTCCTTGAAATGAAATATTTTTCTGACTGATCATTGCCTGTGTATTGCGGACGTTACATGAATGTCAACAATGCCCTAAGTTTTTGGCACTGTGTTTCAAGACCTGTTATGGTGTTTAATTAAAACTTTCAATGTTAGTTTGCAATTTCTTTATGCAACTAATATTTCATACAAAAGTATTTTACAAGATTGCCTATATGTATAAAATATGATAAGAAAGGTTACAAATTACATTTCCATATATTTAAGCACGTAATGCATTTCGCATTTGAAGAGAAAAATGAAATAAGTTTGACGTTTATAAAGTTTAAACGTTGGATTAATCTACCGTACAACAAACTCTAGTAATAACACCATGAAAACCTACCTTTCAGCTCCCACTTAAACAAATGTTAACAATCAGTTGTTTGCGGACGTTTACTTTTTGTTGACTTACACTACTGAGTGGCTGTTCCAAGACTGTTTAAAACATTTGCAGATACCCCTTGTGTGTCCAAAACTTTTTACAATAACAAATCTAAACTGAAATGAAATCTTGTACTTTTACAGGAATCAATCACAGTTAAATACCAAATTGGTGGACTTAACCATACAACACTCAATTGATGTTTATATTTGGAATAGCCAGTCGCCATATTGTATATCCATGACGTTGAAGTGAGGGTTTATGTATTAAACTTGTTAACTCCTTACGAATCTGTAAGGTATTTCCTAAATTTATTTTGGAAATCCACAATTACAATAATATCGCTCGTACCGTTTGAGCTAATTTGGTGGCTTAAATACTATAACAAATAACGGACATTTTTGCTGTTTATTTTCACTAAATTGGTAATAAATTATATACTGCACTGGTTGACCCAAATTTAACATTAGAGTTCTTGGTTCAATTAGTTGTTATTCTTGCTGCCTTTTTTTCCTTAATATTTAACTGACATTTTACGGACCATTAATGTTTGACAAGGTGTAACGTTCTCACATTAATTCTTACATGTTCATTTTTTTTTGGCTTGTTGTATATTACTGTTTTTTGTATTGTTATTTGTCTTATTTTCCTTTTTCTTAGCTTTGGAATTTGTAAAATAAGAATTAAAACCACTTATATTTCATTCTTATAAATTCTATAGCACTGATACCTAGGTATGATCTGCTTGTCACACCATTCAAATGTAACGTCCGCTAACAAAAGCAGTGAGTTTCTACCTCTGAAAATGGTACTTTGCAGTACAGAAATGAAAAAAAGAAGTTAATTTATTGAAATAATGGCTATCTAAAAAGTGCTGTTCTATCACTATGTAAATGTCACATATACCTCTATCAGATGCAAAGTAAATACAATATCATTATGATAGTTTAAAATTACAATTAAAATCTAATAAATGCATATTTTTTTCACTAAAAATTAACTATAGATTGTTTGTTTTTAGTCTAACATTAATGAAATGTTAACAATTATATAAGTACAATATTTTCCAAGTCTGAGAAGCTTAATAAGAAACAGCAATCAAATAGCTTATTTTTTTTTGCCGTAACATGGACATCAAGTATCGTCCGCAACACATTTTGCAAACTAACATTTAAATAGTACTAAAGGTTGCTCATTCTTATTTTATCATGTGGTCAATAAACAATAGAGATATCTTCTTGATTTAACTTCTATATAAGAGAAACCTTGCTATTGTGTTGCGGCCGTTCCTAGTGTTGCGGACGTTACCAGTGTTGCGGATGTTACAATAGTTGAACGAAAAATGTAACAGCTCATACAGGAAACTCAAAAGATGGGAAGTGTTGCCTGGATTTGTGGTTAGTGTGTTAGAGGCACTTAAGTTTAATATAACGATTAAATTATGAGGTCAGTAGCTGTCGCCCGAGGCAACAGAATGTATGTTGCGGATGTTCAAAAATGATTGGAATCAAGATCTTTTTTTATAGTGCAAATAGATTTTTTAAAAAAATAAATGCGATAGGGCCCATATCAGAATTTATTTTGGTTTCATTTTTATTGGTATAGATGAAGCAAAGCACTTAACATTTTGCTCGAAATTTAAGGCAATTCTCGGCTAAAGTTGGTGTGAAATTGTTGACGGAAAAGTACGTCCTCAACAATCATTTTTGACTGACCACCTCATTAGAACATGGAAACATGTGGGGCGTCCACTATATTCTGAAAAGATCTAACATTGTACATATTGCTATCATGAAATATGAATACATCTATTGTTTCTTTGTTGCAATGGCATATAATTCCAAATTTATAACTATTTGCTAGGTTAACAAAATTCCGTCAACATTTGGCTTGTTTAAAGGCAATGTCCAGCACATACTGGAGGAATCACCACAACTTTATTAAGCTATGGGAGCTAAGCTAGGTCTATAATTCATATACATCACAAAATAATTCAGCTTGCCTTGATACACATTTTTGTGTAGGGCTTCTCAAAGTGTCATTAAGCTCTTTTGGGAATGGTTAAAAAGACATCACCATATTTGTGTCGACGTTGCTCCACTACATGATTGGCCTAACATTCGACTTTTACCTTTAACATCCCGCTTCGTTAAAAGCGGAAAATGTGAATAAGTGGCGGTTAACATATCAATACTAAGTGGAAATCTTTGAACACATCTGCCAGAAATTAGTTACATGTTTTGACTAGGAATATCCTAACAATTTGTTCAACAAGAGTCAGCAAAATTTTGTCAGATAATATCCTCTATTTTTGATAGGAAATTCCCTCACAGTGGCTAGCTGAACATACGAAAATTAATGAGAATTTTTTTTTAAAAAAACCCCGTAAACCCCGACAATTTGCTCCTGCTGTCTACCCGATGTCATGACCCTCTGATATCCTTATTACGTTTGCAACCACGCGTCAATGTATTGCTGTAAAAGAGAGCTACACGATTGTTATCAAGCTTGCAGCATTACAGATCATTGTAAGGCTTTGCCGTGTAACTTGGATGTGTATGTAAACTGTTTAGTGTACATTTGCCCATTACCTTCACCCGTCATCAAAAACCACTGACCAGTCCATATTGAGTATATATAGAGTGGGCCTCTAATGACCCTATTTGACCTTGACCCCATTTTGTCATCTACATAATAAAACACTTATATGACACCTAAAATGCTCTGACAAACTAAAGGACCACGTGGTCCAGGAATCTTACTGTATGCGCAGAATGACCTCTGATGACCCAGTGCACATTTTGCCCTCTAATGGCCCTAGTGACCTTGACCTCATTTGGTCAAATCTATGATTACTAAAAAACATAACTTTGTTGCTTGTGGGTTTGTCCGGCTATGTGTTCACCGTATTTAATACGGAGATGAATTTTGCTGTGGTGGTAGAGCTCCGAAGTACGAGGTTTGTGAGTATGATATGGAGGGTCATTTTTGGGGTAAAAGGTCATCCAGGGGTCGTGTCAGCGTAACTTGGCAGTGCTTTGACGTATGGATATGAGTTTTGGTATGGTGGTAAGTTTCGCCGTACACGAGTTTTATGGTCAACATTTTCGAGGGTCATTTTTGGGGTCAAAGGTCATTCAGGGGTCATGGAAAATGAGATGGTGTGAGATAAAATAAAATGTATAACAAGTCAGAAAATAAGTAACACATTTTAGGCAAAAAGATACATTAGTCTTGGTTTCGCACTAGTTTTTCTCAGGACTTCGGAGGGACCAAGCACACAATATTTTTATAGTTAACCATTTAACGACTATAGGGCTCTGCTGGTCTTTGTTAACAAATTAACTCTGGACAGTGGTGCAAAGGGATAATGAACCTGTTGTGATTTGTGTTTGCCTTTTTGAAGATTGCTCCCTCATTGCTATTAGTGCAAAAGTGTTAGGTAAATTATTTTAGTGAATGCGTTGTGGACTTTTTCCCCACTGACAGTCCCTAAAGGGTTTGTCAGATGGCGGAGGCCTGTCAATTTTTTTGGGAAAGCTTTATTTTAAGAGCTTATCTCATGAGTGCAGTGCTATGTTTGAGATGGCTCCGTTTTCAAGTTAGGAGCCTTAAAGTGACTTTTACTTCGGACTTGTCATTTCATAATTTTTGTTTAAATTCCCATATGTACTTAGTTACTACTGAAAGTTCCTTAAAGGGGAGCTGTCATACGGCGGAGCCCTGTCATTTTGTGGGGACAGCTTTATTTAAAGAGCTCTATCTCCATGATGCAGTTCATAACTATGTAGGTGGCTTCGTTTCAAGTTACGACCTTTAAAGTTGACTTTACTTCAACATTTCATGTCAGTATAAAAAAAAATCCAAATGGGACTAAGGTCCTAATGACAGTTCCTAAATGTGGAAGCTTTCAATTGATCTTAAAACAATATCCGATGGCCGTATCCCTCTTGAGGAGGATTTTTTTTTTTTTTTTTTACACTGCAAAGGCTTGATATTTTTTTAAATCTCCCTGATTCTAATCAAATCTCCGATTCCCAAGATAAAATCTCCTGATTCCAAAATCTCAATGTTGGAAGCCGAGCAAAGGGTCATCAAGTGGTCGTTTTCGGGTAACTTAACCGTGCTTTGACGTATGGATATGGGTTTTGTATGTGGTAGAGTTTCGCGTACAAGTTTTGTGGTAACATTATCGAGGAGTCATTTTGGGGTCAAAGGTCATCCAGGGTCGTTATCGGGTAACGTGGCTGTCCTTGAGGTATGGGATATGAGTTTTGGTATGGTGGTAGGAGTTCGCATACGAGTTGTGGTGACGTGTTCGAGGGGGCATTTTGGTCAAAAGGTCATCCGGGGTCGTTTCGGTAACGTGGCTGTGCTTTGACGCAGGGGGGGTAGGACACGATCTGCTCGATTGGAGGGGCATTTGGGGAATTTCCAAACGGTAATTCGGAATCCTACGTGCATTACTATGGGCAGTATCGGTCCCAGTGACTTTAAAAAATCATTCTTTTAAACCTTTGTTCAAAAGATCTTAGTAATATCATGATAAATTCAGAAAATCTATTGACTTCAAAATCCGTCGGGGTTAGTGGATTAACCCCGCTGCAAAAATAGAGAAATTCAAATACACGGTAATTAGATTAAAGATTCGGACCAGGCCTAGTCTTTAGTCAAGTCTGGTGTAACCCCGTATCGTTATACGTAAGAGCGCCCTCATACCGTTAAGTCTTTGGAAACAGACTAGCACCCGGAATGATGCAGTGGAATTTGCCGTTTGATGTTAGGTTGGCATGTCCTACCCCCCCTGTGCTTTGACGTATGGATATGAGTTTGGTATGGTGGTTAGAGTTTCGCGTACGAGTTTTGTGCGTCATTGTTTCGAGGGGTCATTTTGGGTCAAAGGTCAATCCAGGGGTCGTTATCGGGTAAAGGGGCCATGCTTGATGTATGGATATGAGTTGTGATATGGTGGTAGAGTTATGCCGTACTCACTTTTGTGGTCACATTTTCCGAGTTGTCATTTTGGGTCAGAAGTCATGTAGGGGCCATTATTGCGGTAATCTGTTTTCATTACCCATGCTTTGACGTATTGATATGAAGCACCCAGGGCGCTTAATTAGGTGCATACAGACTTGGTTTTCTGTTCTGAAAACATTCCATTATACTCATCTACGGGTCTACAAGTCGCGAAGACCCACGCGAAGCGCGGGCTCCACACTAGTATATACAATTTCTGCAAATAGTTACAGTGACCACCAAACATGCTCAAAGGAACTTGTAGGACCAATAGGTAGTAGAGTTTGCACTCTAATGACCTAATGACCTTGCCCCACATTTCAAACCTGGTCAAAAAAGGTCATGGAAGGTATCAAGGCGTCAGTCAAGGTCAAAGAAACCGCAAAACCCGAGGGTCATTCAAGCCAGGTGATCACAAAACACAGGTGATAGCCAAATCCTAGGATCGCCTAGTAAAATCTTATTAAAGAAAACACCGGTCCAGAACTCTTATGGTATTTACAGAATGACCTCTTATGGCCCATATCCCCTTTGGACCTCCAATGCCCTACTTGAACCTTTGACCCCCAAATATTCTAAACATTCTTCAATTTGATAGCCAACAAACGTGCTAAGATAACCACTGGCCAAGACCCTTGGGCTATATGTCAAATTGACCTGTAATGACCCTACATGACCTAGACCCACACAACTAAAACATCCTAACCATCCCAATTAATGGATTACTGCATCATTGATGAACTGTTACTAAACCACGACAAAAATGAGTAAACTTCTTTTGAATCAGCCGTATATAATATGATATTATATATATATATAGAATATATATATATATAGTAGATATTATATATGGATATATATATATATATATTATATAGAGATATAGTATGTAATTTTAAAAATGGATTTATAAACAGATACGTTCTGGTCCGAGCCAGGCCCCAGCACTACAGGCGCTTTTCTGACCTCTGCGCATGTTACATTTTGTACACACCAATGTAACGCTACCAAAAGCGTCCTAGATCCAAATCCAGATTTCGACCACCGCACCCGTCCATTTTTAGCTCTCTTAAGCGGATAGACGCTCTCGGTAAAATCCACCCACTAGTGGGAAAAACCAGGGCTGATACCTACAAAAATGTTGGCGCAAGACACACTACCCTCTCTGCCCCCAAACCCACCGCCCAGCGCGGCGGAAGATTTTTGGTGGAAGCCAAGGCAGGCCACGGGCTGTGTTCGGACCATTTCCCACAAGAGAAATGGTTCCGCTAGGTGAACTTTGCAAAAAGTGAAGGCAAATTGGGTTCATGCCAAAATAGTTTTTTAAGCTAATTGACTTGCTCGACTTGTTGCAAATCTACCGGTAAACGGCCCAAATGCATGAAAAGCAACGGGTCAGTTTCCCGGAAGGTGGCCCCAGAGGCACTGACAAGCAACGCGTCATTTTCCCGGAAGACGTCCCAGATGCAATGAGAAACATGCGCCAAGTTCGATCTTCTGCGGGCAAACCGGTCCGAGATGCATGACAAGGCATTGCGTCATTTTCCCGGAAGACGTCCCAGACTCAATGAGACGGCATTGTCTCTTGATGTATGGCGGGCAAACCGTCCCAGATACAATGCGGGGAAGCGCTGTGCCAAGTTCGATCTTGCGGGGCAAATCGTCCCAGATGCAACGAGGAACATCGCGTCATTTTCCCGGAAAACGTCCCAGATGCAACGAGGAACATCGCAACATTTTCCGGAAAGACGTCCCAGATGCAACGAGGAACATCACAACATTTTCCGGAAAGACGTCCCAGATGCAACGAGGAACATCGCGTCATTTTCCGGAAAGACGTCCCAGATGCAACAAGGAACATCGTGTCATTTTCCGGGAAGACGTCCCAGGTGCAATGAGAGTCATTTTCGCGACAAAAAATAGTTGTTGACGGCCGAGATGCAACGACAAACATTTTCCGACTGGTACCACGTTTTCGTTGCCTCTCATTGCATCTGGTGCGGGTTAGGGTTAATAGTGTGTTTTTGGAACAACGCTCATTGCCATTTTGGCCTAGAGTAATGGTTATGGACCTTAACATTCCCGAATTTGTTATGTATTCGACTCCGTAGCGTTCTGGAATATCCGCCTCATAATGATTTTTATATCCTACACCACAACACTTTGTGACTTTGTATATATCGGCCCTTTACGGTGTGACTTATATAAAAGCTATTGTCGAGATTAATTAGTGGCAGGTGGGGGTAGGACATGCCAACCTAACAGCAACAGCGAATTCTAAAAATAATAAAAATAAATATGACAAATACAGATTATCGGTGTGAATATAACTCACCACTTGCTGCAAAAATGATGCCTACCAAATCTAATACCCTTGAACATAAGCGCCATGGCTACAGAGCTACGCGCTCTGTAGCCAGGCGCACCTATAGGCCTACGCTCTAACCCCAAACCACCGCTACTCACCACACAGCCAAAAAAAACCATTGCACATCTGGGTAAAAGATAGAGTAAAGGTCCACTGCACTTGCTTGGTTAGCACTATTAGCAGTCTCTGCACATTCTGCAATGCACAGTGCTCGATTTGGAGGGGTTTTACATGCACAAATGCATATAACTTTGGCTCTGTGCATGCAGAATTTTCCCTGTGCATGTAAAATTTGTCAGCCCATTTTGAAGAAAAAATCAGGGGTTGTGCATGTAAATTTGATTTTCTAAATCGAGCCCTGGCAATGCAGTACTGCAACTAAGTTAAATTCGTTTTAAACTTGCATTGCAGTGGGTTGCATCAAGTTGCAGTAGAAAGTGATTATACAGCAGCACTGCACTGCATTGCAGTGGAAATATGAACGGACCTTTAAAGAACAAGTATTTCAGTCAACTACAGTTGTCACAAGGATTTCCACAGCCTACGAATTCCTTGTTATGACTATTCAGCAATGTGGAACATTCGGCCCTTTTATGGCAAAAGGGCGTAACTCAAAATTTTGACATTTTGAGTTAGTGACACATCTTGGGTAAATCGAGGGTGATCTTTCCATTTTTTATGGTCTCAAGTTGCAAAAGCATTCACAAGATAGAGGACCTATCTCAAGCATTTTTTTAAATGTTTTTCAAAATTTTCATGGCAAAAGGCTGTATCTCAAAGTTAGGTCATTTCTGAATAACTTATCAATGAAACACAACACATTTTTTATGGCAAAAGCCCTAACTCATAGTTACAACATTTTACAGGAAAACTTATCATTGAAATGCAACATTTTTTTATGGCAAAAGGACGTAACTTGAGTTAAGTCATATTTACAATAGATTCAGGAGGCCGGGAGAAGATGGGAATTGGTGTGACTTTATAATACCCGGTGTGCTTATATTTCATCGCTAGTGTACACAGATATGGCCATAACTTTACAATACCCTGTGCACACATCTGCGATCACATGTGTACACAGATTTGGGCATAACATTAAAATATCCTGCACACTTATCTCTTTGCTATCTGAACACAATGGTTTATTGCCATTTGGTCTAACATCCATTTTGTCTAAATTTAGCCTAAATGGTTATTAGACTAAATGGTATTAGACCAAATGGAATTAGACAAAATGGGCCATTAGACCAAATGGGATTTGACCAAATGGCAAGTCACCTATTTTGCTCCACCACACACTGAACAAAAATGCTCCACCACACACTGAAAAAAATAACTTGATGAATATGTTGTCATGATAATATTAAGTTGTCTAAGGGCATAATGAGATAAGCCCTTTTGCCATAAAAGTCTTGATTGTCCAGAGACCTATCTCTAAGATAGGCCCTTTTTGCCATGAAAATACCTGATACGGCAGTTATTTTTCTTCACGGCAAAAGGGCCTATCTCTAAGATACACCCTTTTTCCATGAAAATACCTGATACGGCAGTTATTTTTCTTTCGTGGCAAAAGGGCCTAACTGTAAGATACGCCCTTTTGCCATGAAAATACCTGATAGGCACTGCGGCACTAAATCCTAAATATTTTCAATATAGATCCTAAATATTTTAACCACAGCCCATTACACCAAAATTACAAACTTCAAACTTACACATGAAACAGGTTTTAAATTGATGCTTGTGTTATCTGGGCATTGTACACTCAAGACCATGGGTCAGATGTAGTGCATGAAAATATGGTACGTACGAAAGCTATAAATTAGGGGTTCATTCATAGTATTTTGGGTAAGAACGCTTGTTTATGCCCGAGGGCTTCCCGTTCATACATACCATATTTTTGCTAACTATTACTTACAAAATTAAATCATTAAATATCAAATTCAGTCTAAAATTGCATAATTTTTTACCACTTTCAGCGTTTGTCACGGCAGCCATGCATAAGCAGTTGTTTATACATGGTCACATGATGCGGATTGACCAATCGCGTATGCCGTTACATACGAGGTAAACATGAACGCATGGTGAGACAATGACATCAAATTTTGTGTAATGAAAAGTTCCATGTAGGAGGCACTTGCTGTTTCAATACTGCATTCACAGGTAGTAGTAGACTTTCAGCCATTCTTTTGTCTCATATTTCTTTTTTAATCCATTGCATGTCGAAAAATAACATAAAACTTCTGGAAACCGTGCATACTTCAGCGTGGATTTGTTCGATGATCAAGCATGTGCTTTTGTTTTATTATTATTTGGGAGATGTCGAAGATCCTAAAAAAAACAAACAAAACACCAAGGTGTACAAGGAAAGCAGAGCCAACCCATAGTTGGCAGTGGTGTTTGTAACCCACCCTTTTTATTTTTAACCCACCCTTTTTATGAAAACACCCATTATATTGAAAAGTAATAAAGTGTTGGTGTCAGGTCAGGTTTCCTTTTAGGGTCTGCTACTGGTATCCTGGTAACCAGTACTACCTGTCCCAGGGCCGAGTTGTCGGCGGCTAAACCGTCACCCCTATCGATTTTGCAAGGAAATCTGATGAGGAGGGTAGCTGGTTACCCTGGTAGAATGAAAAAGAAGATCTACCTACAAGGGCGTCAGCTCTGGAGAGCTTGGCGGCCATCCAGCACATGCTGCCTTGTATGGTGGGCATAGTTGCCCAAAGGCTAGGCCCACCGCCGAAAACTGTGGATTGGCGTCAGGAAGGGCATCCGGTCAATTATCTTTTGCTCCAATAAATCCTCACACAGCAGTATTGCTGAGTGTGAGGTGTATCCGGCCACCCCCGTTGACGGAGACAAAACCGGATTTAAAACTTTGGTTTAACTAACTAACTAACTAATAACCCACCCTTTTTATAATTCATTGAAAATACTACAGCTGTGACATCCATTGTTTGTTTTTACCAATTATATGTAGATAACGTACAGAGTAAGATAATTTTCAGTTTTTTGTTTGTCAATTAAAATCCACTTTGCCCACAAAAAATGCATTTGTATTTAAGGGGAACCTAACTTGTTGGATGCTATGACACTTTATTTTCAAATTGGGATGCATCATGGCAAACATGATTGCACATAGTAATTTGCATTTTAATATCAGAACCCACCCTTTTTATTTCTGACCCACCCTTTTACAAAACCACCCTTTATAGCAATAAAATACAGTGTCCCACCCTTTTACCACTTTTTAGAATTTTTGAAACCCACCCTTTATAAAGCGTGGGTTACCAACAGTGCAACCTGCATGTCAAGACAGAGTGAACCAAATACCATGAAATGAAAAATGTAGAGAAGGATATGTATATGTGAGTCGTTGAATGTGATTGGCTGGCATCCTGCTTACACTTCCCAACATGTGATTGGCCCTGGACAGTTATTAATTAAAATACAAGTTTTATCATTATCAATTTTGGACAGGATCACAACATATCCAAAGCATAATAAATTTAAAAAATGTATATTCCTAAATTTGAGTTATTAAAAACTATTCTTAAGGAAATGGGTCTATTCTTTAAAAAAATGGGTGTCATTTCATGCATTTTGGTATCTTAGCTAAAAATGGTCGTTGGGGATAAAAGGAGGGGGTGAGCCGTTTTCCAAACCAGTAAATGTTGGACTATCATCCTGCAACTTAACCTAAAAAAGAAAAAAAAATGGTTCTGCTTAACAAAATGACCTAAGACCTATATTGACACCAGGAAACATGCGTGAAAATTTGACCATCGGATAAGTAAGCTATTATATCAGAAGAGTCTTAGGGAGGTCTTATCTTCTCTTTATTTTTTTTCCAACAAGAAAGTTCAAATCCCTGTTTTAATTCTTAAGCCTAATGTCACACTTTCATTTCCAGTATTGTGGCCTAGCACATTCCGGTACACAGCAGTGCCCCATAGCGAATGTGTGTCAACAACAATATTTAATGGCGCTGATTCCGCCTTCGGGAGGAGCGCCGCGATACCGTGAGGGTAGCGCCTCGCTTTCATTTCCGAATGGCGATTCCGTGCAAGTGGTGAATACTGAAATCAAAATCCCAAAGCTTATAATATTGATTTTTGTTTATTTCCGCTGAAGTCTATGTGAGTCCCAAAACAAATGTGATAGGGACTGAGAACCTAGTCTGATTCTTCCATGCTTCGATTAGATACACAATCAACCACGTCATGGCCCAGCCAGCCTATCATCATCAGCTTGTATTACTTAATTTTGTGTTTGTTTTCTTTTTTGCAGTAACTGATAATAGTGACATAACATGTAGAGAATCAGCTCTGTCTGAAAGTGGACTAAAGACTAAATGAATGGACCCTGATGAAAAAGGTAATTCATGAATCGATTACCACAAAATAGGCAAGAATTATTCAGTTTCATCATTCCGTATGTAAAAGGAAACCAATATACTCAAGCATTGCACTTTACACTTATCAGTTGATTCAATTTACACTGTTACGAGGCCTGCCTATTTGGTGGTATTATAGCTGGGCTGTAGTCTCATAGTTCTGTAACGCTGTGGGAATTTTGTGATATTTTATCAAGTAAGACTGTACGTACCTTTGTTTTTAAAATTGAATTAAAACTTACTGTTCATTGGTGCTGTTGTTTTTCTTGCTAATGATGCCTAGAATTTACCCCCTTCAAGGCGATGGGAAAACAAATTACAAATTGGGTGCAACAGACCAAAAATCTGGTGATGTCAGCTTACGGTCTATAAGGGAAAATCTGTAATTATTAAAAACATCTCAAATTGCTGAAGAAGTATGTGGGCACTGAGTCTTGCTGGGGTTGCTCAGATCTACCATTGGTGGCTCACCTAAATTTCTACTTAGAGGGGCATTTCATGATCCACAGCCTCGTCCCTCCAACTTACCTCAAAGAAGTTGAGAATTTTATATCATCCAAACCATTGGTCTAAGTATAGTATGTGTGTGTCTAACCTTACGTGCAAATTTGATCTGCTTTTGAAGAAATCGTAATTTTTTGTATTTTCTGTCCGTAAACGGATAGAAATTACAACACAGTGGCCTATGGGGTAGTGTGATGCAAACATTTGCTCATAACATCAAAACGCAAAGTCAGATTCGATTGAAATTTTGGAAATAAGCTTTTTTTTCGGGGATATCTAGTGAACCACAAACCACAATTGAGGTGCTAGGATCTCGAAATGCACCACCTTCAATGCAGTAAAATGGTTATATTTTTGTGTCACCTCAAGCATAATGTTCCATTCACAAAATAGTTTCCAAAAAATTGCTCAAAATGT